>JASDQU010506971.1:3890-30536 GCA_032191745.1 Picea mariana
GGGTATCTTCTTGCCACTTTCCACCTTACATCCACTTTCTAGCTCAAAAATTACAATGATTTGTGATTTTTTAATAAAATCACTTCAGCAATTAAAATTGCTGTTATTGACTCTAACTGACTCTGAGTGGACTTTGACCAAGCAAAAATAGTCCGACTGAGCTGAAACTTGGCCAGTGGGTGTAGGGAGTGCTATTCCATTCATTTTGAGCACAAATACCCCTATCTTTCTCCCAAAGACGAAGTTTTTACAATATTATGCTCAAAAATAATTAATTAATTAAATTAATTAAAATTTAATTAATTAAAAAAAACTAACTTAGACTCGACGGAATTCCGCGAAACTTCAGACACTGCCTAGCATGGTCATTTACAATCATCCTAAAAGGTTACTCATTGTATGTGATCACCAGAGCGCCTTACACCACTTTGGAGGAGCGTGAGAGGGAAAAACTCCGGAAAGTTAACCTGACTAGTTAGGCCACATTAACCCCCTGAGATTAAAAAACCCCCGATGCAAGGAACTCCCCTGATGTCAACATCCAAGGTACCTGACCTAACTATGATCCATGCAGACATTATTACATTATTACCCTCGCAGGGGTGCGGAAATCCCGTTTACAAAATTTTAAGTGCTGGTGTTTAAAAACACCCAGTAGAACCCTGCTGTCTTCGACATAGATAATCTTCATGAAATGAGTTGACCTCCGTGCTAAACGAGCGGTCAACAGAGTGTTTTTATCCTCAGGTAATTAATCTTGCTTTTCGGCGATTTTAATTACCATTGAGTTTTCACTCAAATAATTCTCCAAAGTGGTTAAAGGCGTTCTAATGATCGAGCGCAAGGGGTGACTAAGGTTTAGAAATGTTGTAAATGACCATGCTAGACATCTCCTAGAGTCTTGCAAAATTCCGTTAAGTTTTGATAGGATTTTTTAAATAATTAAAATTTTTCATTAATTGGAAATTTTAATTATTTTTGGTGTAAAATGTAAAATTTTGGTCCTTGTGGATTTTGTATAGGGGTGTGAGTACTCAAATCAAATGGCTTATGACCCCCTACACCCTTGGACCAAGTTTCAGCTCAATTGGACAAGTTTTGCTAGGTTATTGTCCATGAGGAGTCCAAGTCAGTCAGAAGTCAACAAATAATTGGCTTAGGTAAAAAAACCAAAAATTGTAAAAATGTCTAAAGTCATGAGAGAAAGTGGGGAAATGATTCCTAATTTATTTCCTAAGTTGGAAAAGTAAAAATCCACTTAGAAAACTCCCCCATGCCTAGCCAACAACCAAAAGTGATGTCTCCCTAGTGAAAAGTGCGCCCCCCTTGCTCATGAACTTGGGTAAAAGTAAAAATTAAAGTGAAAAGGGTGCCAAAACCCTAAGTGCGCCCTTCCTTGAGGCTAACTTCATGTTTGATGAGTGTAAAGGTGTTTTCCCCTTCCCGTGTCACCCCTCAAACCCTAACTTGCTCCAAAACCCTAAAAGTGCACCCTCCTTGACTTTGTATATCTCTCTTGGATGTGTGACACTCATAATTCATTCAAGAGGGGTCTCTCCTCTTTCCCTCATATAAAAGAAAGCTTCCCCCTCCTCATTTGATCATCATTTCTCACAACAACTCTATTATGCCAAAATCTCTCCCCTCTCTCTCTTTCATTCTCTCCCATTTTCTCTCATGGTTCTTAGTGCCATTTGGCAACCCTTCTTGATTAATAAAATTGAAGCTTTGAAGAATCTTTTGTGTCTCTTGGAGTATTCTTGGAGCCATTGTGTATGTTATTTTTGAGGTAATATTGCTGCAACTCGTTTTTTGTATTTCCTTGCTTGCATTTTTAATTGGAGACCCAAGCAAAGTATTTTGCTTGGGATAGATTAGTAGTAGTATTGCTATTAATCTTTGTGGGTTATTTCTATTAGGTTTGGAAAGTATTTTGCAAGCCACTAGGATATACTCACCTACTTGTTGTATCTTGTAGCAAAGATTTATATTTCTGCAGGTTACCAAAAGCTTGGGGGAGTGGATTTCAGATCTCAGAATTCACTTTTTCAGCCATCTAAAACTTCTATTATTTTCTGTTTTTATTTCCAGCCATCTATCTTTCAATTTCTAGTATTGTTCTCATCTAAAATTGCAAATCTAATCTCTCTTTTCAATTTCATATGTTTATAAAATAATTTCTGTTTATTATGCTAATATAAAACAACTTGTTTCAAGTATTTTTAGTAATTTCCAGCAAGAAAAGCTTCTTGTTTTTTGCAGGTTTTGCAGGTTTAAGGAGAATTTCTGCACCTTTTTGGCCCTAAAAGACTCAAGGAGGCATCCAAGAGTTGTGGTGCCAAACCCTCTTCTCTATTCTCACTTTCTAAGCATTGTAAGCAGTCCAAGAGAGTCTCTTGGGCTTGCATTCTCTATCTCATTTTCCAAGTCTGTAAAGTGTCTATTAGTTTCAGTGTTTTTCTCACACCTTGCATAGTGCTTGGCTTTGCCATCCATGCAAAATTGAGAAGGCTAGCTTAAAATATTTATTTCTGTTTTGCTTTTATTTTACCCACCTTGGCCCAAAACCGATAGGCTTGTTCTCCATCTTGTGTCGTAGTTCTGAGGTTGTTATTTAAATTCCATTTAAATTTCAAGTTATTTAATTTCGCCCACAACTTGCATAGTGTTTGGCTTTGCGATCCATGCAATATCATGAAGGCTAGAAAGTTTCTCTCGTTTTGCAAAGTAATCAAATTAGTGCCCCGCCTTTTGTCCCGTATTCCCTCCCCATTCCACTTTGTGGATCTTGGGTAACTAAGAAACGACAAAGGATTGAGTGTCTAGAATAATTAGGCACCCAAATTTTTATTGTTTCTACCATCAAAAAAGGTGACTTGGGAAGCTAGAAGGGGTTGAAGCTGGGGACAGTTTCATGACACTATTTGTCCTCCTTGTTGAGTGCCCAAGCATTCTGGATTTAACCTGTGGAGCTAGGGAAGAACCTTGTTTGTTCTTCTTATTGAGTGCCCAACAATTCCTTTTGGTTGAAGGGATAAGGATTAGGGGTAGTCACATAGCTTAGGATTACCACAAGCCTCACACTTAATACCCCTAAGCTCAAGAGAGACATAATAACTTGTTAAAATCAACCTGCACCTTTTTCACTACAGTTTCTTTTCAAGTTTTGCAATTTACTTTTCAAGCACATTTTACATTTCAAGCAATTTACTTAAGCAAATCTCTTTCATGTGAATACTTGTTTCAAATAATTCTTTATTTCGAGTATTCTTTATCTATTTGAACATAATTGGTGTAAGTGTAAAGTTATTTCTCGTACTTATTGTGTGTATATTTCATAACATTGTTTCATTCTTGTATAGCTATATTTCTGAGACGAACAAAGTTCGCTCGCACAAGAATTATCCAAAATACTTGGAATATAACAAAGTAATCCATGTAGGAATAATGTATAAAATATGAATAGATAAGATGATTACAATTGAGAATGAGGGCTCGTTAATATACCCACATAGGGATGCCCTTAACCAATAGTCATGTCCTTTGAGACATGACCTTTCATTATTAATAATAATTATTTATTAATTAATTATTATGTTATAAATATCTATTTATATGTATATTTATGTTCATAACATTGCCTTCCCCTTAAAAATGCTTTGTCCTCAAAGTATACTTTATGGAAGACTTATCTCTTGCCCTAGCTTGTAATTATTGTCTCATGCTTCTTCTTTATTGAGTTAGTAATTGTTGAGGACCTGAGACGATAGGATCTTCTAAGCGCTGAGCAGAACTGTCGAATTGTAAAGGAGTCTACCCATCCTAACTCGATCTTCTGCGGATTTGGGTTTTTATAGGGTTCTTGGAAAGAACTTGATACATTTCTACTCCCATGATCGCTTCTATTTTGACCCTCAGTTGTAGTGGAAGTAATATTCTTTGACATAGCGGTTATTTGTTTTTGTTGATACACTGATTGACTGGAGTATCGATTTTTGTGATTGGGATGTTGATAAGGCATCCTTGCAACTTGATCTTTACTTCTTATACTTGCATCTTTTTCTTGATTAACTTTTGGAATTGAGTCTTCTTGATATCTTTGGCTTGTTTGGACCTCGACATTTGAAAACTTCTTTACATCAGCTGGATTTGCCTCCTTTTGAGTTGTAAGGTTGATTGGGTCTGTTATCGTTTCCTTATCGACTAATGATGTTTTGCGATCTAGCTTTTCTTGTAAAATCTTCTTATCATGCTTCAACTTTTTAATCTGAGTTAATAAATCTTGATTATGAACCCTTAGGCGTGAATTTTCTTTTTCATCTTTTGATTTGCCGACTTTATTTTTTGATTCTAGATTCTTTTTTCTTTTTTGATTATTTTTTGATTCTAGATTATTATTTTTTTTTTGATTTTAATTTGTTCTAGTAAATTCTGATTAAGGTTCTTTAGGCAGGAGATTTCTTCCTCTTTTTCGGTTAATTTCTCTTTGAGACCTTGATTTTCTTATTCGAACTTTTGAAAACACCGCTTCTTCTCCTTGGACTTCATGATTTTTGCAAGTAGTTTCTGATTATGATTTCTTAGGTGAGAAATCTCTTCGTCTTTTTCAATGATGATTTTGTCACATTCTTCTTGTCGATCTTGCAACTTTTGTATTGACTTCTGGTTATCTAGAAGGATCACTTCTGATATGTCCTTCAGGTCTTCTGTTTATGGAGCTTCTGAAATTGACTTCATTGTAACGTCCTCTAATGTGATTTTCTTCTTCTTATAAGAAAATGTCAAAAACTTTCTCCTTTTGTTGAAAATAAAAGTACCCAATGTATCTACTCAAGTTGACCCTAGAATTATATCAACAGTCTTCATAGATTGACAGGACATTGAATTGAGCTATGAATTTGTAATCGCCCATAGATAGTTGTAGGTTCTTGTTATTGCACAGTTTGTATTTTAGGTCGAAGGCTAAAGGATAGAGACCAAACTGGCATAACAGGAACCTTCCCCACCCAATGTCACCACAATGGGGAGGTTCTTTTTGTTTAGGGAGGTTAGCCCAGGGGAGACGTCCCTGACAACCTGGGGTTTTGAAGAGGCACAGGTACAAAGCAAGGTTAAAGTTTCCTCCTCACAGGTTACCACCTAGGTTAGATAGTCCGGCTAATCAGCGAATAAATGAAGTGTATGCCCAATAGAAAACGCCTACCTGGAACAAGACAATAGCAATACAATATATATATGCAGGCTATAACTCAAAGGGTTAGTACTTCAATAACTATCTGTTATTATTTAATAAGCAATGTAAAACAATAGATACAAATGGAGTCAATGTTTTGTCAATTAGCTGTGAAAGAGCATCAATTCATCAATATCTATCAAGATGACTAAGCTAACAATGTATCCAATCAACAATTTGCTCAATAAATGCTTCAAATCATCATTTAATTGCTTATATTCAACTTTTGCTGCATCAAGATGAGATAACCAACTATGACGTCAACCCTAATTAGGTTAGTTTGTTAGTTAGGGTTTCAAAATTAAGGTTTTGAAAGTGGTTTTGTACACTAAGACTTCAACATTGGAGGTTAGATATCAGTGCCTTAGGGTATATGGAGTCAAAAAAGATAAGGGCATAAGGTCTTGAAAGGATGAAGACTTAAAGACTAGAAGGTAGGGTTCTAAGGTGTTGCAAAGGCAGGGCCCTAGAATCAAAACCCTAGGGGAAAGAGGCTCACTCCGATGTTGCTTAACCAAGGCCTCGTGCTCTTTCCTCCTTCTTTAGGTCAACTTGGCAAAACGACTAGCATCAATGATTAATTTTACTAAAGGATGAGGTGAGAGAAAGTGTTGTAAAGACAAGGCTTTCAAACCCTAGAAAGTGATGGCCCTAGGTGTAGATAACCTAGGCCTAGGACGTCACCCCCTTTTCAACCTATAAAATTGAATGCTAGCTTAAAGGAAGAAGCAAGATGAGTGTAACAAAGGCTAGGCTCAATCTTTCTTCTTCAATGGCTAAAATATCTCTCTCTAAGGGGACATATAACAAGGACCTACTTGTGTGCTTGTTACCTAGGGTTTCAAATCAACAATATAATAAGCAAATGCAAGAAATTACACCTACAACCATTCAATTAAGAAGTTTTGCAAGAAAATCACTTACATATCATGAAGAGAAGCATAAGCAAACCCTAGTTGTAAACCTTCCTTGAGAGAAATGCCACAAAATGCCAAAAATATCCTTCCAATAGCAAGTGCGCCTCACTTAGACAACAAAAATACCCTAGGAGGGCGCAAAAATCAGACCTCACAAGTGTGAGTGAATTGTGTTCTCTCAAAATGAGGGAAAACATCCTCAATTTATATCATCTCATGACCTTTAATTACTAATTAGGTCATTAAAATAGCCGACAAGGCTAACAACTAAAAATCATATTGTTTTACATTAAACTGCTTAAAAGAAACCCTAAATGAGCAATAAGCAAGATGTCTAGCCCCTTTGAGGGAGACGTTGGCCCTTTTTAGGGGGCAAAACATAGCACTAGATGACAAACGTTGGCCCTCTCTGGGCCTCCAAACTCTGCCACACGTGCTAAAATGCTCTATCAAGGTGCCATACACTGGAGGTGACGTCAAGGGCTCCTAGAGGACGTCCTGGGTCATCAGAGAGACACGTTCCACCTGCAGTGGGTCAACCCCCTAGGGCTGGGCTCAGCCAAGGCGTCTTGGATGAAAATGTCCTCCTTCTTCTCTTGTGCAAAGGCTCGACCAATCACTATCCTGTCTCTGCCCCTAATGGGGTCCCAACAACCATCTGATGGGCTCTTCAGCCCCATGGAGGTCCAAACTAATCATCTCCCCATGTGTACTGGTCCACTTGGTACCTGTCCGTCGAGCATGGTCCTGCACATCAAAAACTTCGCCCTCCATGGGCTCATTAGTCCTAGGGATCAGAGCAATGTCAATCATATTTCATCATTAATTTTATCAAATGCATGCATAAAACCCCTAGCATATCATCCAATAGCTCAAAGACATTACAATGACCTACTATACAAAGCTGAAGAAAAAGACAAAATGCCCTATTGGGCCAGCATCCATAAGAAGAGGAAAGTTCCCAAAGGATATTATCCAAGCCATGTAACACGAGGTGGTGTGGTCAAAGGATGTCCAGACATAGTGAAAGACAGGGGTGATATTATCCGTGGGTGCCTTTGTAGGAGGCGAGTTGTACCTGTCATGGATGAAATTCTTTCCAAGCCCTTTATTGCCTTTATTCTTTCCTTTTTTTATTTCAAGGTCTAACTAGAGGACACTGCCTTGGCGTGGTGACCAGAGCTGACAATGTTACCCACAAGTACTTTCACAGAAATGATAAGGCTGGCTCGTGATGAGACCCCCTTTCCCTTGGCCATGCAACCAAAGGTCACTGCCCTGGCGTGGTAACCAGATAATGGCAATGTCATACCGCTAGGTACCCATGAACATAATGGGCTGGCTCGTGATGAGAACCCCCATCCTCTTGGCTAGGTCTTGTTTTGTCATTTTNCATAATGGGCTGGCTCGTGATGAGAACCCCCATCTTCTTGGCTAGGTCTTGTTTTGTCATTTTTTTCTTGGGTCCCTCTTGTTTCTTACTGAGAGGCTTTTTATTGCCTTCTCGGGGATCCCTGGGCAAGGCATCTCTAGGTATTATTTTTTTTATGGCTTTTATCTCTTACCAGCTGCTTTTACCTCCTGGGCCTTTAGCCCCTTCTTCCCACAAGATAAGGTGTAACCCCACAAAAGGTCATCCTAATGTCCGGACTAGGGGAATGGGATAGATGAGTGGGAGATAAGATGTAAAAGTGATAATATGATGGGAGCGGACGATGGCTCTTCAAAATCCCCCCTGGTGGCTAACCAAAACCTATGGGCACAAGCTTGCTAGGGTACCCCATCAATCCCCCCAACCATGGTCAAGTGGGTTAATGTAAGATCCAAGCAATCGTCAGAAATGAAAGGAATCTGATGCATATATCTAAAGGTTAAAATGATCAAATATGACACATACCATGATACCTGGACCAATTACCTCATGGAGCAAGAGTCTTTTCCAATACAAGTCCAAGCCGAAGGTGATGGATGCTGCTGTTGTTGACAGGACAAGTCCGATGAAGAAGAAGAAAGATGGGCCCTCCAGGGCCATGCTCAGGTCAATCCTGCGCTCGGTACTCCATGTCTAGGACCTGTGGGCCTCGAGACATGATCTCCTAGTTATCCCTAGAAATCGGGGATAACAGTTCTTAATGTCATATTTCTCATTGGAAAGACACATGTCATTTTCAATTATATTTGGCTCTAAAACCATTAATTGGTTTGCCAGGTCAACGTTAATGTGATTTTTCCTAGCAATCGGGCAAATAGCGATGTTGATATTCTTTCCCTGAATAATCCCATTAACTTTTAATAAGGGATCCACATATTTTTTATAAGTAGGGGGGAATCTTCCTTGTTTTTCACCACAAAACTCCATTTTTTTTTAAAATATATATATATATTTTACTCTTCTTCACCTTATGTAACTTAGGGAACCCTTTTAAAAATAATAAGGCTTCAGCTCCTTGCTTTTAATAAATATACTCCTTTAAGAAGAGCATATAATATATGTAAAAAGAGTAACCTAGATAAAGATTTGTTTTACCTTTATCTTTTCAATTTTTCCCAAGTGTATTTTAATCTCCTATACTTTTGTGTATATAAACTTATCTTAAAAAGTGCTTTAGCACTCTATTTAAACTGTACTCCTTTTTGCTTAAGGAATACAAAATTAGGAATTAATACCACCTTAGCTTATATCTCTTTTTTTTTTTCGTTCTTAGGTAAAATATATATATATATTTTTTAACTTATTATATATATATATTTTTTAAGTAAAGGTTCCTTCCTTGAAAACGTGCGACTTATTGAAAAGCCATGTCAAGTGATTTATGCGGGATTTATGGTTGTGTGGTTTGCCGGGGGTGGCCGATAGGGTCTGCGGTGTGGTCTGGGTTGTGTTCGGTCTGGGAATTGTGACGGAATGATAGGGATCGGTGTGTGAACTAAAGTGTGGAGTGTTGGGGTGTGGACAGGGGTTGGGTTTGACGGAGCCACGGGAATGGACAAGATGGAGTGGAAGTTGACGGGAAGGGAAAGGGTTACAGGGAAGGGAAGGGAAGGGGTTACAAGGGTTACAGAAATGGGGCAACATTGCGGGAGTGGGAGTGGTGTGTCGGGAGGGAAGGGGAAGCTGCGGAAAGGGAACGGGAAGGCAAGGGGAAAGGTTACGAGGGAATGGTTATAGGTCACAGGAATGGCTGTGGGAAAGGTGACACTGTAGCGTGAGGGCTGGGTTTATTTTTTTATTTTATTTTTATTATTATTTTTTAATGAATTTGTAGCAGAATATTTCGTTCTTATTATTATTATTTTTTAATGGAAATCTGAATAATAATTGTTCTTCAATAGATTGGTAAATTTGATCCTTTCGATTTTGGCAATAGATGCTTCTTTTGGACTTTCAAATTTGCAGCGGAATCACCTTCTTCTTCAACGAATTTTGAATTTCGAATGGCCAAAGGCTATATTTCTGGTCAAAGACCCAGAAAAATCAGAGAAACTCTGAATGGAGTGTGGTTGGCCAAAACTAAATCAGAGAAGCTCTGAAAAAATTTTGTGGCTAAAAGCCAATTCAGACAAATTCTGCAAAGAGAGTGGCCACAGGCCAGGATCAGAAAAATGAAGCTCTGATACCAAATGGGACGAACAAAGTTCGCTCACACAAGAATTATCCAAAATACTTGGAATATAACAAAGTAATCCATGTAGGAATAATGTATAAAATATGAATAGATAAGATGATTACAATTGAGAATGAGGGCTCATTAATATACCCACGCACGGGTGCCCTTAACCAATAGTCATGTCCTTTGAGACATGACCTTTCATTATTAATAATAATTATTATGTTATGAATATCTATTTATATGCATATTTATGTTCATAGCAATTTCTTTGTTGTATATCTCAATAAATCAATTTTGATTAATCTTTAAGCACTGGTCTAATTGTTGATTTAGAAATAAAGGTTTGCTTGTCATTTGAAAGAATTGCATTATTGCATTGGTTGCTTGTTATTGGGTTGGGTAATACTAATCAATAAATCAATTAACTCCTAGAACTAATAAATTCTTCACATAGTTTAATAGGGTCTACCCCCCTTGGCTTCCCTAGGAGTGAGCCTAGACGGAAGGAGTCCAGATTGAGGTCACAGTGGGTCTAGATTCAGGTTTGTGCCTCCAAGGACACACCAAGTGAGTTGGAGACTTCTCCACGTTTGTAGGTGTGTATTAGGATGACAACACATCTCATTTCCCCCTAGTGTCACCCAGGATCCTCCCCTTGAGGTGATTACTTCATCTCTAAAGTGACTGGATTACCCACCTAAGGTGACAGTGTGTAGGTGTTCTCTTAGTTGTCGCCATTTTGTGTTTGGGTCGGGCTTTGCCCAACCTACAACTTGTGCAATAACACTTCCTAAATATCATAACCTATGTTAGAATAGATAAAATTATCTTATCTTATGAGGGATAGTATCAATTTAGTGTCTTGCTTTTGTAATCCAATAAAAAGAATGAAAATGATGTATATGAATTGCCATCTTTTTCTTTTCTAGGTTGAGTAGGTATTCAACAAAATGCCATGGCTTGGGCTATAATGCCAATTGTTCTTCAATATTTCTCTACTGACATGGAAGATTTTACTTTATGAACATGGCTATTGAGTTGGATGGATACAAATAGAAGAATATTAAAAAAAGAAAATTTAGTTTTAATATGTAATCTTGTAGAGAGTTTTCAATACACCTGTCTTCAATGGAATTGCTGTATGGAATATTTCTAAGTTTGATTGTTTTACTGGAGCTGTTTACTATTTAGAGTGCTGATATTGTTTCAATCATGCAGGTTATTTCTATGATCATCCTCAAAATTAAGAGGGCAAAGCAAAACTTACATGAGGATTTCAATTGGTCAAAAGTATTGGATTTTTGGGAGCCTTTTGCAATGGGATATAAGAGACAGTATGCTCTGTGTAAATCTATCATGTCTCTAAAATTTTTCTCATCATACAACGAGTGTATATGAATTCACTAGTAATAGCTTTCAAATGCATATTGGCAACTCAGCAGGCTGATGCTCATCAATACTTTAAGAACTATCTCAACTAAGGATCATCTTATTTTTATCAAATCTTGATTAGATTGCTAGTATTTTAATTTTGGGGCCATAGATGTTATAGCATATCATTTGAAAGTCTGGAATATTTTCAGTACTGTGTAATAATCTGCAGTGAACTAACATGTAGAGTCTATATATAACATGTAAACGTACAAATCACGTGCAGTGTGAAAAGTGTATCTTTCTTCCTGTGGGTGATCGATGTCATTTCCTTGTAGGTGGTGGGATTGTGTTGCATTACCAGATGATATTGATCCCATTGAAGAGACTCTGTTTAGAAAGGAAATAAAGGATCTTGCATGGACTGTAAGTTGTCTTTTATGAAGTGTTGCAGGGGATACACCAATGGTTGTACATTATGTTACTTGAATGTTCATCATAATAGTTTCTCAACTGAGAGTCAAAATAAGAAATATGTAATCATTGATGAAGATACAGAGAGCAAAGATGATAGTATGCTCTTATTTTGTCTCTTGACCTCGCTGAAGTACCTTCCGTATCAGTTTTAACAATAAATGATCTATTGTTTGATAATTGATTTCCTCCAACCTGATTAGGTGGAAATTTTTCTCTTTCCGAACACTTGTGATTATCAATTTGTCTTGTTATGGTAAATGATATTGAAATGGATGTATACCTCGTTGGAAACATTGCTTGTAGCTATAGTTCCTTTTCTAATGGACTTACTGTTTGTATAAATTGTATTGCAGTCATTGCAATTTTTGAAAGGAGCAATTTTTGAAGAAGAATATACACCGTGTATCCTTTTCTTCTTTTAATATGTAGGGAAATTAGCTGCCAAGGAATGTAGATGCTGATGGTAAAAGTTTATATTATTTTTTTTACTTTTAATTGAGCAGAGGTCTGTAAAGAATTTTTTAACAATTTTTTTTTTCATTTTATTGCTGAACCAACTTCTGGATTTCCTGCTAGTTGTGCCTGATCAAGGTATTTACATGTTTGGCAATGTTTCTCAAAGACTTGGTATCATTTACTATTTTTCTTTAACTCATTATTGTCAGTATTATCCCTTAAAATTTATGGGAATATTATTGGCATGTTTGAATTGAACAACCTGTAAGTTCTTAAGCTCTTGCCTTTATAGTTAAGTTATTGACTGCTATCATTATTAATTTCCCAAAAAAGTTCATCATAGAGCAAGCAAAATTATCTGGACTCTTTTATAAATAATTTCCAGATTGATATGCGTTCAACAACCACATTACTTGTATCCTCAATATGTTATAACTTATAACCTAACTTAGCATTAGACTTTAGTTAACTGACCCCTGGAACATGAATTATTCACTCAACTATGTTTGATTTTTGTTGTATCTTTAAGTTTCATGAGATTCTATAACAGAAGATATTGCTTAGATTTGTAACTTATTTTGTCAGTTCCTATGTTCCATCAAGATTCAGGGATGGGGGAACGGGAGGTTAGGTGGGCTTTAGGGATGGTTAGAGATAAGATTATTTTATTCATGTCCAACAAATGACCAAATGACCCTATATTTCCTGGGACAACAATGAGGTTTTCTAGCAGGGGGCACTCTTGGAGATCCTACCTGCACATCCAAATTTAATTAGAAAAGAAAAGTAAAATATATAATCAAGTAGATTTAGGGTTTTTGGAAAGAGCAAGTATAGGAGCCCACATAACTCTTGGGAAAAATAAAGCATTTTCTTTTTGTTATTGTTGTTTCTTCTTTACAGTAAGGCGACCATCATAGGGGATGACTAGGCATCCCATGTGAGGATCAAGGGATGACCTAGTGTCTCTGTCTTTTGGGGGTGTCCCTGAGACAACCCCATTTCACATGGGTCGTCTTGGGGCATTTTAAAGCATCTCTCGTGCTATCAAGGATGTTAGTGGACATCACCACCTTAACCCCTTGGTCCCAAGGATGTTGGGTATGCAAGGGACATGCATAGAATCCTTGGCCTCTATAATACATTGGTTGTGTTAACACTTGGACTTGTTAGCACTGGATTTGTTCACACAAATTCAAGTGTTAAGTTCCAACATATGTTAGTGAGTACATTTGGGATTAGGTTGGACTCCTCCTAAGTCCTCTTGATCAGTTTGACATTCTTGGTGTTACCCCTCGAAATGTGCACACTCATATTGTAGGCATTCCTTATACATAAAGAATAACATCAGGAGAAATTCTGGAAATTGAATGCATGGCAGAAAACACCTCGTACAAACAATAGTCTTTTTTCTGTCAGAGATAAGACTTGCTGGAATGATCAGTGCCAAATTCCAATATGAAGTCCAATTATGCTGGAGAAATTGCTGGTATGAGAAGGCTTTGTGTCATCAGTGGTTTTTAATCTCAGACAAAGAAGCCAGTGGCACATTAGAGCCCTGTTTTCATGCTTGTTTTTGGCTCTTTTGAGAGGTGCTTAGTCTGCTGGATTATTTCTGGGTTAGCAGCAATCTATTTATGGAAGACAGTAAGGATACATCATGCTCTCCAATGGAGACAATTTTGGGTCCTTATATGGAATACTACATCTTGAACCACAGCCCTCAAACAATTACACAAAAAAAAGCAGAAGTGCTGTCACTATCACAGCAGTTATGAAGGTTTTTAACCTTGACAACTTGTCTTGGCATCATGAACAGCAGTAAGGTCTATTAAGTATATCCCAGAATCTTTCTATTGAATCCCAAAGTTAGAATGTTCAGAACTTTGTTATTGCACAGTTTGTAGCTAGGATAAAAGGCTATAAGGTAGAGGGCCAAACTGGCGTAACAGGAACCTATCCCACCCAATGTCACCACGATGGGAAGGCTCTTTCTATTTAGGGAGGCTAGGCCCAGGGGAGACGTCCCCGGTGACCTGGGGTTTTGAAAGGGCAAAGGATAATAGGACAAGAACAAGTTTCCCCTTTCACAGATCACCGCCAATCAGATAGTCCCGGCTAAACAGCCAATAATAAAGTATAACCAAAGAAAAGAAAAACACCTACTTGAGACAATACAACAAGGAAACTGATACGTGCAATCCTGGTTAGTGCTTCATATATATTAAAGACTATCTGATATTCAATATGAGCAATTAAATGTAAATGTTGACGAAGTCAATGTTTACAAAATAGTAATGGCAGTAATGTCACTTCATCAATAAATACTAGAATGATACAGCATTCAATACAACAAACAACCTCTTAAATCAATTAATGCTTTCAACTATCATCCAATTACTCAAAAGACAAAACATTGCTGCAAATAAGATGAAATATTCAAAGATGACGCCAGCAACTTAGGGTCAGTAGGTTAGGGTTAATGTAGTTAGGGTTTCAACTTCAAAAGGTTTGAGAGTGTTTAGATCCAATTCTACTTCAACGTTTGAGGCTTGAGATCAGTGCCTTAGGGTTAGATGGAGTCAATTATGAAGGACGCAAGAGTTGAAGGGGATGAGACTTAAAGGACTAGAGGGATAAGTTTTGAAGTGCTGCTAGAGCAGGGCTTCAAAATCGTAACCCTAGGGGAGAGAGGCTCACTCCGGTGTTGCTAAAGCAAGGCCTCGTGCTCTCTCCTCCTTCCCGGCAGACAACTAGCTCAAATGAAACACAAAGTCAAGACAAGAGGGTTTAAAGAGGGAGAGTGTTGCTAAGGCAAGGCTCTTTCATCAAACCCTAAAGGCAAACGACCCTAGGTGTAGATAACCTAGGTCTGGGACGTCCTCCTCTTGAAGTAAAAAAGTTACAGCTAGCTAAGGAGAAGAAGAAAAAGGAGTGTAGCTATGGCTAGGCTCTCTTATTCTTCTTCAATGGCTAAAAGTTTTTGTATCAGGGGGTGAGGTCTGATTTTTAGGGCCCTATTGGGGTTTTTGGCTGAACTAAGTGATGCGCACTTGTTGAAGGAAGAGATTTTTGGCATTTATGGTGTTTCTCTTGAAGGAATGTGTTACAACTAGGGTTTGCATGGTTATTTCTTCATGAATTGTAAGTGTTTTTTCTGCAAAACTTCTTATTGAATGGTTGTAGTTTAAATTTCTTGCATATTGCTTATAAATATTGCTGAATCAAAACCCTAGGGGACAAACACACAAGTAGGTCGTTGTCTCATGTCCCCTGATAGAGAAACCTTTAGCCATTGAAAGAGAAGAAGAGAGCCTAGCCATAGCTACACTCCTTGCTTCTCTTTCCCTTGTGCTAGCCGTACCTTTAGAAATCCAAGAGAGGGAGAGGTCCTAGGCCTAGGTTATCTACACCTAGGGCCATTTTTTCCTTAGGGTTTGAAGAAAGAGCCTTGCCGCAGCAACACTCTCCCTCTTCAAGCTCTCTCGTTTTGTTTTTATGCTTCATCTGAGCTAGCCGTTTGCTGGGAAGGAGGAGAGAGCACGAGGCCTTGCTTTTGCAACACCAGATTGAACCTCTCTCCCCTAGGGTTCTATCTTTGAGGCCCTGCTTTAGCAGCACCTTGAAACTTTTCCCTCCAGTCCTTTAAAATATTGTCTCCTTCAACCTGTGCGTCCTTCACTTTTTGACTCCATTTAACCCTAAGGCATTGATCTCCAGCCTCAACGTTGAAGTAAGACCTTGATCCAAACACTCTCAAACTCTTTTGAATTGAAACCTTAACTACACTAACCCTAAGTTGCTGACGTCACCCTTGGTTATTTCATCTTGATGCAGCAACGTTCCACTTTATAAGCAATTGAATGGTAGTAGAGAGCATTTATTGGATTGAGTATTGATTTGTTACATTGAATGCTATATCATTCTTGTATTTATTGACAAGTGACATATTTATTATTGCCGTCTTTGCAAACATTGACTTCGTCAATATTTACTTTTTAAACTGCTTATATTGAATATCAGATAGTCATTGATTTATGAAGTACTAACCAAGATTGCACGTATTAGTCTTGACCTCAACAAGGCGGCACAACATGATGAAGTTTGAGGCATATCTTGTCTCAACAACTTTGAACAACTCCAATTTGGAGTATTCTCGATATATTGCTTGAGACTGGTGGTGGTTGGTGATGAATTTAATGATCTCCCTAGCTTGCCCTGTGACCTCCTTAATCCATTCAGTTTTTGCCTCAATCTCTTCTAAAATGAGATTTAAATTATGGACAATGCAAGGAGTTCAAAAAATATGATGATATTTACTCTCAACAATCAAGCCTGCAACTTTGCAAACGGGTGCATTATCTGTGATAACTTGCACCACATTTGCTGGTCCTACTTGTTCATTAGCAGAAATTAAAATATCAACAATGAATTTGCTATCTTTTACCTCGCCAGAACAATCTTCTGCTCTTAAGAACATCACTCCTGTTGGTGATGATGCAATAACATTGACCAAGGGCCTCCGCTTTGTATCAGTCTATCCATCAGAGAAAATGGAAACCCCTATGCTGGTCCATGAGTTGCGAACTGGTTTGAGAATATCATGAATCAATGACCTCTCTTTCTGCAACAACACTGTTCTGAGTTTTTCATAGTTTGGCCCCTTGAAACCTTGAGGAGCCTCATTAATTGCCTTTACCATATCCTTCCAATAGGGGGACCGAACCACATTAAATGGGATGCCACATGCAAATATGGCCCTTGCCACTCTTGTCTCTGTTTCTTCTCTCTTTTGGTTGTGAACATCTTCATCATTCTGCTGTCTGAAGCTGCACCTCGTCCTCCAGGGCCTTTGGATATCTCGTTTTCTACCTCTAGCACCCTCCTCTTCCTTGCTTCATGAACAATCCTTGGCTCATTGCTAACACCCAAGGAAGGAGGATGCTTGCTACTGCCATGCATAGCAATCTTTGCTCTATTATCCTTAATGTTTTGAGCATCATCATGCTCTTTATGGAATCTATCCCTCACTTGCAGATCAAGAGTATGTGGACAACCTTCAATACCCTTCCCTTCATGCAAAATGTGAGCCTTGACTCTTGTGTAAGAGCCCTTGAAGGTCTTATCCTTCTTGCATAAATTGCACTTCCATTCCCATGAACCTCTACCAACACCCATAGCCTCGACCTTGGTAACATGCCTCCAAAGAGGATAGTATTCCTGCTGCCTGCTTACTTCAGTAGCTCTAGGAGTAGATGAAACAACACTTTGAGAAGCCATGAATGCTGCAAGAAAAGAAGAAAATCTGTTCACCAAACAAAACAAAAATTTGTATATGGCAAACCAAGAGAACTAAAAAATCTGCTAACTTGCTAAGCAAACATAAAATAAATCTACTCACCAAATAGAAAAGAAATCTGCTCACTAAAACCACACACAATCTCCTTCTTGCTGCTATAGGAAGCTCCTCTTCCTAATGAAAGTGTGAGGAATGAGTGAAGCAAGTGGTTTCTTATAGCAAAGGAAGGAGATTTAGGGTTTATGTTTGCATCTAGAAGTTTCTTTTTTTAATTAAAACAAAAAGGCAGAAAATCATCTTTATTCTCTTTGGAGAATGTAAAAAAAACCATTACTAAAACTAACTGGCAGTTTGGGGGCCCCACGACCCCCTTTTTTTGCCTAATTTAGCTTTGAAATCCGTCGAAACGCGGCCATACATGCACGGTACGGCCGGGAAACATGGCCTGCCCTACCGTACGACGTTTCCAAATCGAGAAACGCCGTATGGTACGACCGACGACGTTTCCCGGCCATACCGTACCCGTTTCGGAGTTTCGTACCGTTTTGGGGCAGGAAATGGGGGGGGCATTTCCTGAAAATTAGCTCAAGAGTGATGCTCTCAGATTGCAGGTGCCCAACTTTGCTGCTGTAGAAGACTGTTTGTAGCTGGCAGGCACATGCATGCATGCATGCATGCACCCTCTTGCTTTGTTCAAGGTACTTTCACTAATAGTCCCTCTTATTGAGGAAAGTGTTCTCCACCACACCAAATTTCTCTTTGAACATCTTGAATGTCCCTTTTGTAAGTGGCTTCGTCAAGATATCAACAACTTGCTGATCTGTTGGAATTTATTGCAGAACCACAACTCCCTTTGGAACCCTGTCTTTGATGAAGTGGTGCCTAATCTCAATATGTTTGGATCGATCATGAAATACTGGATTTTTAGAGAGTTTGATACAACTCTGATTGTCATAGTAAATCATAGTAGTGTCTAAAGTTTGATCTGTTAGCTCTGCTAATAACTTGCAAAGCCACAGAGGAAAGTGTTCTCCACCATACCAAATTTCTCTTTGAACATCTTGAATTTCCCTTTTGTAAGTGGCTTATTCAAGATATCAACGACTTGCTGATATGTTGGAATGTATTGTAGAACCACAACTCCCTTCTGAACCTTGTCTTTCATGAAGTGGTACCTCATCTCAATATGCTTGGATTAATCATGAAATACTAGATTTTCAGAGAGTTTGATACAACTATGATTGTCACAGTATATCATACTAGTGTCCAAAGCTTGATCTGTTAGCTTTGCTAGTAACTTGCGAAGCCAGATGGCTTCACACCTAGCAGTGCTGGCCATCATATATTTTGCCTATGCTGAATTGAGTGCTACAGAAGTTTGTTTTCTGCTGAATCAAGAAACCATACCTAATCCTAAACTGAAACAACATCTTGAAGTGCTATTCTTGGCACTAGCACTAACTACCCAATTGGAATTTGAAAAACCTTGCAACACCATCTCTCCATCACCAACATATCTCATTCGAAAATGCACTGTGCCCTTCTAGTATTGGAGCATGTTTTTTGCAGCAACCCAGTGAACTTGATTGGGTTGCACCATGTATTGACTCAAAGTGTTGATTGCAAAACAAATGTCAGGCCTCATGTTTACTAAGTACATGAGGGAGCTTGTCAATTACCTGTACACAAATGGATCAATCAAATTTGAATCAGAATCGACAAAGGACTTCAGATTTGCTACCATAGGAGTAGCTATGTGCTTGCAGTCCATCATTTGAAATCTCTTCAGAATCTTGACTGTGTACTTACCCTGTCCAAGGAGAACTTCACCTGGATGTTGCTACACCTCTAGACCCAAAAAGTAGTGTGTTAGCTACCGAAATCGCACTTAATGATAAAATCGCTAATCCACAAGGTGCAACCCAAGAGGGAACTACTAGGACAATTACCACTATCACCTAAGCAACCTATCCTCTCACTTTAGGTTTGCTCTCTCCAACTCAATGGGGGTGCCCCTAGGTATTAGGATTACTAAAGCTATAACAATGAAGATCAAAGGTGATGTGAAGAGATAGCTCTAACAAAACAATGCTTTTGTATTATAGAAAAATAAAGAAATGGAAGGATCAAGAGATTAGTGCCAATCCAACAAGGGCAAATGGAGTCAAGAGGCCAATCCAAGAGGGCAAGTCAATAAAGGGTTAAGAGTCAAGACTAGAAGCACTATACTATGCATGCCATAAGAAGAACTTAACATTGTTGAAAATGAAAGTAAGGAATACTATGAGGGCCTTGAAAGTGCCACATCAAAACTATGCCAATAGGTTATGCCCTACACAATGAATCATTAATCTAGCACCCACTCAAGAAGGCGTGAGATGCAAGAGAATACCACCATGTATAATACAACAAAAGGTTCAAGAGGGAGAAACTCCTTTCATAAAACCTTTCCAATGGGTAGATAATACCTTTTCTCTTGGTCCTACACAAGTTCTAGCAACTCTACAACCATAAGCAACAATTAGAAGGATTAGAACAATAAGCCACACATTAATAGGAGAAAACCCTTACATTTCACATACGCTCCAAGAAAGATATGTCCATTAAGCTCCAAGGAGGGGAAACTCCAAAAATCCAACAATGAGAAATAACAAAGAGATCAAACCCTTAGACAGGTTTGAGCTCCATCTTCATCTACAATAAAATTACAATATCCAAGGTCAAAACCGTAGATCTAGCCTAGGGAGGAGTAAAGAAACAATTTCCTCCAACCAACTAATTGACAATACATAAAATACATAGTGGTGGTCAAGCCACATGTACAAGTATCCAATAAAATAGCTCTCCAAAAGGTAAGATGTCTCCAATAAAATAGCTCTCCAAAAGGTAAGATAGTCCTGTTACCTGTATTCTTTTCGCTTTGATACCATTAAATTTACAATATGCCCTGCATATAATTAAAATTATGCAGTCCTATGTAGTCCTAATAGTATATACACTTAAGCATAATTAGAATAGTAAAACCCATAAAAACCGTAATAAGAATAACAAAATTAATCACGTGAAATTCATACAAACACATAATAGACACTTATCTTGTGTAAATAATTCACCAACTGTGTGCAGACCTCAGACTTTCCTCCCAACCATAGACTCTGCTACTCATAAGCTCTCAGCAGCTAGTCACCCCCGAGCTGGTGCTGAAACTCCACCAGGGAAAATGAATCCTAAGCCAGACTAAGGTCTACCCAACACAATAAATCTCAATTCAAGGTGCCAACTGCTGCAACTAGTCTATAATCTCTCATTTCCCACAGCCTGTCCCACCCCAAGAAGTGTACCCCTTCTTTGCTCAACAGTCCTTCAACTGTCCCACTTTCCTTCCGGGGCTTCAACAACAGGTCGGATAAAAAGTCTCAGAGCTCTGTAGCTATTGCCCAACACACAGGGAAAACAATTCCCAACAATTCTCTCACCCAGAGAGAATGCTCACGGGCCTGACAACCCGCTTCTTCAACGCACACAGGCCTGACAATCTGCTTCTTCAGCTCCAAAGATCCAGGGTTTCTCGTTACCAACAACCCCCAAAGCTTCCCAAGTACAGGTACAAAAATGGTGATGGTAGTGTGTACCAATGGTCAGAATGAATGCCCCTCGAATAATGATAGAATCACCCCATTATATTGCTTGTTCCTATCTTGACATTTGTCACTCTAGGAAATGCCTTGACTCCACTTGCCCCCATTTGGTGATATGTTCCTCATCCTTAGGAACTTAGGATAAAAATATCATATAACTAGACTTTAGGAAATATTAATATAATATTCCCTTGGTCTTAAGCCCCCTTGGCTTAGTCCCTCTTCCTAGACTCTTAGCCCCCTTTCCCTCTCGTGGAGTCCCAGCCCCACTATACTCTTTTTGTCTAGTTGGTCTGCAACAATGATGTATTTTATTAATAATATGAGCGATACAATTACAATAATAGGCTCGCTGGCCTTTTAATATCTAGGCTCTCCGACCTAATAATCTCATAGACACTTTGGCCTATACTCTCTTGGCTCACCAACCTATAAAACATATGTTCATTCACAGTTGGGGTTCAACTTGGGGGTATTACATTCCCCTCCCCCTTATTTATGCACTGTGCTCAGTGCATTATATACAATGTACATTCAAACAATTCTTCAAAAAGCTCCATGCCTTTGGTATTGAATCTTGTTATTTTTCTGGTGCTCTTCTTTCCAAGCACCAGATTCATGTCTTCATACTTCAACTGGAAGTCTTTTTCTCTATTCCACATAGCTGCTTCAGGTAAGAATTCAACTCACCGTTCTTTCTGACACACCCTCATTATTCTAGCCACCATGCCACAGGCATTCTTGAGCTGCCTCTTCCTTGTTGCACTCACCCTTCCAGGCTCAGGCATCTCTTCACTGCTACACAATCCTTCAACGATCCATCTTGCTAAGGCTTTCATGTTGATGATTACAACCACGTGAGATATTCTCCAGGACATAGACTGAGTGAGTCGGCCTATGAGAGAGCCCATGAGTTGGGTGTGCCCATGAGATGGGTGTGTCGTTTCTCTTTGAGACTGAGATGGAACGTTGTGTGCCCCTGTGTGGGGAGGATGCCCATGAGATGGGTGTGTCGTTTGAGATGAAACGATGTGTACCCCTGTGAGGGGTGAAGGTGCCCATGTGATGGGTGTATTGTTCTCCTCTATGTAGAGAGTTGAGACGATGTGGTACTCCAGATGATTCTCTTGTGAGACTCAGTGAGATAGAACTCTGTTGAGTACGACGTCCCTGTGGTTGAGCATAGGTGGACGTGACCCTAGTGGCTAAGCACTAGTGATTGTGTGTCCAGATGATTCTGCTGTGAGACTTAGTGAGATAGAGATCTATTGAGTTGGATGTCCCTGTGGCTGAGCACAGGTGGACGTGCGCCTAGTGGTTGAGCACTAGTGGGTGTGTGAGATCCCTTGCTATATTGTCTAAGAGTTAGATTTACCTGTAACCCTAGTTGTGATGTAAAGGGTACAGGTCGGCCCCACCATAAAGTGAAAGATAATTAATGTAAAAGATAATTAATATGGTATGCGACCCTAGTGGCTGAGCACTAGTGAGTGTGTGTCCAGATGATTCTCCTGTGAGACTCAGTGAAATAGAGATTTGTTGAGTTGGACGTCTCTGTGGCTGAGCACATGTGGATGTGCCCCTAGTGGGTGTGTGAGATCCCTTGCTATATTGTCTAAGAGTTAGATTTACCTGTAACCCTAATTGTGATGTAAAGGGTACATATTGGCCCCACCATAAAGTGAAAGATAATTAATGTAAAAGATAATTAATATGGTAATTATTAATTATATTCTGAGTTATTGAGGTCGTCCCTATTGTGCCAATAGACACCATTTTTGATGTGTCTAGTCTAGTATAAATAAAGACGATTTCCCCATTGAGGAAACACAACACACATGTGATTTTGGAAATTTCAGCAAGTACATATTCTAGGGCTGAAGTGCGCACCTCTCTTGGGCGCTAGCCTTCTTGGTTTTTGAGAGCACCCTTTTGTGTGTTAGGTCTATGGTGTGGGAGGTCTTTCTCTTGAGAATATAGAAAATGATTGTTGTGTTTTCTTCCCTGGTTGAGGAGGGTTTCCCAGGATATTTCTTGTGTTCTTGTGCATGGTATTTCTTCTTATGATCTTGGTTATTGCAAGAATTGTTAATGGTGTAACTGCATTTGTCTATCGTTCAAGTAAATGCTAAAATTGAAATAAACCTCATGCTTGAGCCTAGCATAGTGAAAATTCAACATTTCACAAACAAGGAGAGTGCCCACTAAGGGTTTACACTCTATGGCAATCATAGGGCTCTAGTGTCCAAACAATAGCCTTTCTTTCTGAAATTTCCAGCCTCAATAACCATCATCTCATCTGTATCACACACATATAGTTAAGATGAGACAATATCATGGAAATTTCATTTAGAAATTCAAATTGTTTGTATAAGGAAATTCAAAGTTTTCCCAAGTATGAGATTCCATCTCATAATTTCTTGGTTGTTGCAGCAACATGATTTAGTCTTTATTATGGCTTTCAGCAGTGCCATACTTGAGACCACTTTTCCTACAATACTTCTATCTTGCATTCAGCCAAACAAATTGTTAGTATTTCATGTACAATATACTTTTATTGTAATATTTACAAAAACTAACAAAATGAGCTCAGAAATGTCTACACTTAACAATTCAATCACAACTATCAACCATTTATCAATTGGAATGAAAATATCATTACCTGCACATGTATTATTAAAAACTAAGCTTTTCTTTCTTCTAGACATAATTATTTTCATTACTTTGTTCCCCTAATAGAGATTTCCTATAGTCGATCTTCATGTGACTACTTTCACCTGCAAATTTTTCGTTGCAATATCTAACAGTTCCTGAAATGTTCTTAGTTCATGAGTTAATAATAATCTCAAGATTTAAGTTGTTAGCATAATCATTTCCATGAAATATCATATATGCATTCATTCACCAAAATGCATTCAATAAATGCCTTCAAGCATAAGCAATTCTATCTTGGGATGCATGTGTGCAAACTACCGCTTTCACACTTTCATGATCTATTCATGCATACTATTCATTGCACTCTTGCATTGGTTTTAGAATGTCCTTTATCTAAGTCCTGCATCCCACCATGGTGAATTGGAAGGTTTGACCAATGCCTCAACACATCATCCATACACTTCCTATTGCTTGCTCAACCATTTGGATGTCTTCCTTTTTTGTGTGGCTAAAAGCCTGAATGGCCAATGACACGGGTTAAGAAAAACGAGGCTCTAATACCAATGTGGTAAACCAACTCGGTTCACTTACATAAATATCCAATGTAAATAGGACAATAGGTTAAAATCCATATAGGACAGTAATAATAATTAATTGAATAAGATATGATAAGTTGATTGATTACAATAACAATAAGGGCCATATATACCCACAGAGGGGTGCCCTTTCATTAATAGACATGTCTTTTGGATAAGACACGTCTTTTCATTATGATGTATTAGTTATTATTATTTAATGATTATTTATTTATATCTATATATATTTATGTTTGTTACAAGCCATCATTAGCAACTTATAAATTCATATATATATATATATATATATATATATAACAATCGACTACTCCTAGTCATCAACCTGTTATATATATATATTTTAATAGATCTACATTCACTAATGCATATCTATATACACTAAGAATTCATCCTTAACATGCTCATATATATATATATATATATATATAAAATTTATTTTAACAAATCTATATTCACTAATGCATATCTATATGAATTAAGAATGCATCCTTAGCATGCTCATAAATGCATATGCATTCCATCCTCTTGTGCTATGTATGGCTGTCCAGCAGACCATATCATAATTGCTGCCACAACAATTGCAACAACCTTTGTAATGGCCAAGGGTTGGATTCTTTTTTTCAAATATGTAGTATATATATATATATATATATTTGTTCTCTTCTTCAACGGAATTCCTGAAATGGCCAAGGGCCATATTTTTGGTCAAAGACCTCAATAAATCAAAGAAACTCTGATAATTTTTTGTGTGGCTAAAAGCCTGAATGGCCAGTGGCACAAGATCAGAAAAATGAGGCTCTGATAACAATGTGGTGAACCAACTCTGTTCACTTGCGTAAATATTCAATGTAAATAGGACAATAGGTTAAAATCCATATAGGACGGTAATAATAATTAATTGAATAAGATATGATAAGAGGATTGATTACAATGACAATGRCGACCATTTATACCCAAGCAGGGGTGCCCTTTCATTAATAGACATGTCTTTTGGATAAGACATGTCTTTTCATTATGATGTATTAGTTATTATTATATATATATATATATATATATATATATATATATATATATATATATATATTAACAAATATACATTCACTAATGCATATGGCTCTCCATCAGACCATATCATAATTGCTGCCACAACAATTGCAACAACCTCTTTCATCATTCACAACTCTCTTTGTTGTTCCTGTTAAAATTTGGTAGCTCGGAGGTACTTTTGCATTGGAGGCGCTCAACATGCGGAAGTGACTGAGCACACTTTCTCCCTAGTGACTTTATAATACATTTTTATAAAGAAACTTTATAAAGTGATTTTATAAAGTTGGGTCTTTTAATTTTTTAATGTAAAAGTGACTTCATGATATTATGAGTCACTTTAGTGACTTAAGTGACCTCAACGAATGATTAAGTTGTGACCGTTGATCTCATGAGGGCAAGATCTAATCTTGACCGTCAATCTCATTGGAAGACCAAGGGTTAGTGCAGTTACATTTAAAATTTTATTAAAAGCCAACTCATGAGGAGAAGAAGGACGCACTTTTGAGGAGAGTTTGAGGGAAGGTAAATGGGCACACATCCCAAGAGGGTTTCTTAGCTTGGAGGAAAAGAGTTTCAGCAGACAAAAGTTGGCACACATTCCTATGAGAGGGATTGACATGCACTTCTAGGTTGTTTCAGCTTTAAAGAGGTCGTATAGTATGGATTTGTGGAGGCCGTACAACAAGATTTGCTGGTTTTGCAGCTACAACCAAGCACAAAAATTGTGGATGAGTTTATGCACGAATTTCTAGGTGGGTTCATTTGCAAACAACTCCTTATAGTAAGGTATTGATTTGTATTTTTTCTGGGCACGAAAACCAAGAATTATTTCTGCTGTTAGTGACTGTACAGTCCGTACAGGTTGTACCGGAAGTCTATTTTTGATTTCAAACTGTGTTGCTAAGGAATTAAAAGCAGTTTTTGCCTAGATAGGGTGATTGTACAGGGTATTAATGCTGAATGTACATTGGTATTGTACTCAGAATTTTCCTTAAGCTGAATAAAGAAACATTCTCCTTAATTTCTGTCTTCTTTTCCTATATTATTCTTCACGGGACTTTGCCAAGATTTTTAGTGCTAAATGAGTGATTTTGCTCATTGTTCATAAATTATTTCCGCTGCAATTTTATTTCAAAACTTGTTTAATAGTGTTTTTGTTGAGATTTGGGTGCCTTGAAAAGTGGTCCCCATGTGCTTATGAGTCTCTAAGCACAAAGGGGGAAGACTATTACCCTTGTACTTTACTTTATGATTCTAATTTCACTTTGACTTAGGAGTTTTAAGTCAAAAGTGAAATATGTCACTTAAGTCATAAAGTGACAATTAATTCACAATGTGGGTGAATT
>JASDQU010506971.1:45392-59604 GCA_032191745.1 Picea mariana
GTCATCGGACAATTATAATGTAAAGAATAAGAAGTCGGCCCCAGCAGTTGTATTAAATGGGCCAGAATTAATTAAAGGTGGATTTATCCACCCAGAGAGAGAGGTCGGCCCTGCCAGGAAGGTGACGTTTCACACGTGCCAGTTTTGTATAAATAAGAGGCTAGCGCCTCACTTCATCTCACTTCACTTGCTCATGTTCTTATGAGGCAAGGTGACTTTTCTAGTGTGTGAAAGAAGAAGAAGGGTGGTGCATCTCTTGGAGGAGGATTTTCTGTATTGGTTGAGTTATCTCTTGAACTCTTGATAAGCTATTTATGATAAGGAAGTTTTTGCTGGGTTTTCTTCCCCTAGAGGGTTTCCCAGGATAAATGTTGTGTACTTGTGGATGTGTATTTCTTAGTGATCTTGTAGTTGTTATGCTCTTATCTTTATAAAATGCAAAGAACTATAATATCAGCATAAAACATTAACAGTTCCAAGAGTTCAGATCTCTTATGGAGAACCAATCGAGAAAGAAGATCAAAGTCTTGCGGTCGGATAACTGGGGAGAGTATTCCACGAGACAGTTTGTAGACTTCTGTGCACAACATGGCATCAAGATACAGATGACCGTACCTTACAACTCCCAGCAGAATGGGGTTGCCGAGAGGAAGAACCGGGCCATTACCAGTGTAGTGAGATCCATGCTGCATGATCAGAGTTTGCCTTTGTACTTGTGGGCAGAGGCATGTGCTACTGTAGTTTACCTGCAAAACAGGAGCCCCCATAGGATTTTGGGGAAGATGACTCCTGAGGAGGCCTTCACTGATAGGAGGCCCGATGTCGAGCACATCAAGATATTTGGGTGCTTGACTTTCTCTCATGTCCCCTCGGAGAGGAGGACAAAGCTAGACCCTACAGCCCAGCAGGGGATTCTAGTTGGATACTTAGGGGTGTCAAAAGCCTATCGCATCTACATTCTGCCACTTAGGAGAGTGGTGGTGAGCAGAGATGTCAGATTTGAGGAGGATAGGGCTTTCGCGAGATCTCTTGAGTTGAGAGTTGGAGTTGAGGATGATGTAGAGTTGCCAGTTGCAGTCTCAGAGGGAGCACAACCTCAGATTTCGAATACACCAGTATCAAGGGTGACAAGGTCACCATGCACAACTTCAGGGTCATAGTCAGAGCAGTTTCAGTCAAATGGGGCACAGACTTCAGGATCTCAGAGTGTTGAGACGAATCCTGTGGCAGTCACTCTTGGGCAGAGTGACCTTACTTCTCCATTGACCACTTCAGGGAAGAGGAGACCTAGATGGTTTCAGGAGACCCTGAAGGAGGCCAAGGAGAATATAGGGGAGCCCAAAGAGCCAGATCAGAGAGAGCAGGCCACTAGTAAGATTGAGAGCATATTTGGCACTAGTGACGAGTATCAGGGATACAGAGCCACAGGCTTTTGCGCAAGCAGTGGACCATCAGGTCTGGAGAGAGGCCATGGTCGAGGAGTATGACTCCATTGTGTGCAATGATGTCTGGGATGTGGTTCCGAGGCCAATGGGGAAGTCAGTTGTGACTTCCAGGTGGTTGTACAAGACCAAGATTGCTATAGATGGAAGTGTGGAGAAACACAAGGCCCGTTTTGTTGCACGAGGTTTCTCACAGATTGAGGGAGTCGATTATGATGACACTTTCGCACCAGTTGCGAGATACACTTCTATCAGGACTATCATTGCCATAGCAGTAGAGACGGGTTGGCGCATTCATCAGATGGATGTGAAAACCACATTTTTGAATGGCTTTATTGAGGAGGAGGTGTACATAGAGTAGCCAGAGGGGTTTGAGGTGAGTGACAGGGAGATTCACGTGTGTCTTCTGAGGAAGGCACCATATGGTCTTAAGCAAGCTTCCCGAGCTTGGTATTCACAGATTGATACTTATTTTCTTCAGATTGGCTTCGAGAAGAGCGATGCTGATCTAAACCTCTATTTCATCATTAGGGGTGAGGACACGTTCATTCTCATTTTGTATGTGGATGATTTATTCATTACTGGAGTCGAGGATCTCATAGCTGAGTGCAAGCTGGGACTTGCATCAGAGTTTGAGATGAGTGATATCGGATTGATGCACTACTTTCTGGGTATGGAGGTATGGCAGGAGGAGGGTCACATATTTTTTGGGCAGGGGAAGTATGCAACAGATATTTTGAGCAGGTTTCAAATGGAGGACTGCAGACCCTTGTCTAAACCTATGATCACCAACTGGAAGAAGCTTAGTGCTTCAGATAGCGAGTTGGTGGATGCCACAGTATACAGGTAGTTGATCGGTTCGCTCATGTATCTAGTTAACACCAGACCAGATATATGTTTTGCCGTGAACACACTCAACTAGTACATGGTTGAGCCGAGGAGTGTTCACATGGTTGGGGCAAAACATGTCTTGAGATATGTTGCTGGGATAGTGGACTATGGCCTAGACTATGTCAGGGGAGATGGAGTCAGTTTGGTTGGCTACACAGATTCAGACTGGGCAGGATGTGCTGCTGATAGGAAAAGCACCTCAGGGTGCTGCTTCAATTTGGGGTTAGGACTTGTTTCCTGGTTCAGCCGGAAGTAGAAGTCAGTTGCTTTGAGTTCGGCCGAGGCAGAGTATATGGCGGCCAGTCAGGCCAGTTGCGAGGCCATTTGGCTCTTTAAGATGCTGGTTGGTTTATTTGGTCAGGAGATGTCACCGATTGTCATTCACTGTGATAATTAGAGTTGCATAAAACTCTTTGAGAATCCCGTGTTTCATGACCGGTGGAAGCATATTGAGATCAGGTACCATTTCATTCGTGACTGGGTTCAGAGAGGGGCAGTTCAGTTGCAGTATGTATCTACAGATGACCAGGTTGTAGATATTCTCACCCAGGCCTTGCCACGGGGCAAGCATGTCTATTTTAGAGACAAGATCGGCTTGGTGAGGAACACCTTCCTCAGTAAGAGGGAGTTTTGAGTTTTGTACCTTGGGAGGTGTTCCCCATGTGCTTATGACCTCCTTAGCACATGAGGAAAGGACATTACACTTTGTACCTTGTACTTTTTGTCTAATTTCACTTTGACTTTGTCTAAAGTGAAATTTAGTCATTTTGGCCTAAAAGTGATTATTAATTCATAAAGGGGGTGAATTAGAGACATAAAGTTGACTGAGGAAAGTTAACCCAAAGTGGGTTATTGACTTAAATATGAATGGGGAGATCTCAACCATTGATTAGATGGGAGATGAGATGATCTCAACCCTTCATGCTTTAGGTTCCCTTTTGGATGTCAAAGAGGGGCGCAAAGGGTGAAGGAGGGTGCATTCTTCATTTGGTCTTTTGTTCATTGAGAGAGGAGCTCTTGGAGGATGAGGATGAGGTCAGTTTTGTGAGGTTGCTTGAGCTTGGGCGCTAGCTTTCATGGAGGGAGGCTTGCATCATATGCCATAGCTTATTTACTGGAGAGGTTCGACTTCTGAGGAGGGCGCATTGCCAGATTGGAGCGCATCAACAGTTGAGAGACTTCTAGCCATCATATTGTAGTGAGATCAGTTGCAGAGGATAGCCATTCAACAGAGCTTCATTACTGCGGAGGGGTTTCCAGATTTGAGCTCACAGTTGGCAGTTGGAGTAGATTCAGTGGATTCAACAACTTACATGTTGGGCGCACCATTCTGGGGCGCTCTTGGAGGTTTTGGACTTGTATATCAACTCAGATCGAGTTGCTATTGTATCAGGTTCTATCATTTATTGTATTAGTTGTAATCCCTCTTTTGTTTTCCTCATATATACACTTACATTCCAAATTGGTTTTTCCCACGGGGGTTTTATCCAGGGTCATGTTGACCAAAAATACCTGTGTCTACAAATGCATGTATTAGTCTCTTAGATCTGTTTCATTTTCAGCAGTAACGATGTTTAGGTGTGTTATGTTTATTTTGAGATGCATGTACTAATTTCTGGTTACCAAAATGACATGCTAGAGCACCCAAAATTGAGAACATAACCGTAACAAATCAGCATAAGTTCTTGAACTGTTGGCTGTTATAAAACAACAACAAATACTTCAGAAGACAGTGAAAGACCCTAGCTGAGATCTAGGGCCCCCAATACACTCCTGGGGTTCTTGGTCTGGGACCAAACAGTTAGAGCCATGGAAAAATACCCTAGTGAGGGGCCCCAGTGTATTGCTGGGGTTCTTGCTCAAGGACCAAACAATTTGATGATATAAGTGCCTAGATGTGTTCTAGGCCCCCTGGATGTGGTCCAGGGAATCCTTGCTCGGTGCTTGGATTGATCCTTGGTTGTGTACCTTGGTGGATAAGACCCTAGTTGTGATCTAGCACCCCCAGTTTCGTTCTAGGGTATTCTGGTCTGGGACCTGGCAGTTTCTTGGTTAAGTACCAATCCGAGATAATGTGTGACCCTCTTCTCTCCCGGGATGGTCCATGAGACCTAGGAGCAGTTAAGAAGAAGGGCATGACCACATCATCGACATTCCTCTTATGCCGGGATGATAAAAGCTTATAAGTTATATCATGAGACTCTGTGGACATTCTGCCATTAAAGAAGAACTTATCTCCTTGAGTTACGTCTCCCTTAATTTGTTGTGTGGGTTTTTGGTTTGAAAGCTAGCCTCCTTGTTTATTGGTTCCTTGACTTGTTTTATAGTTTAAACATTTAATATTTTAATTTTAAAATATTAATTGTTTATTTATTTTTGTTAGGATTTAATCCAACCCTAAAATTAGGGCTAAATTAACTAACCCTAACCTACCTACCAAACTATAAAAAGGAGAGACCTCTCCTCTCTCTCTCACATTCATTCTTCTTCCTCCGAAGCCGAGTTTGGTCTGAGTTTTTTCTGCGGCTACTTCTTGATCAGTTTTTTTGTGTGGCTGCGGCCCACTTTAAGTCATGTCTTTCTTTCCTTGCTGCTGCCGCTAACCCCAAGGGTTCTCTCAGCCAGCCGCATATCTCTTCTGGTTTCTGTTTAGGGTTTTCCCCCTCTCCTTGCTGCTGCTGCTAACCCTAAGGGTTCTCTCAACGAGCCGCATATCTCTTCTGGTTGCTGTTTGGGGTTTTCCCGCTCTCCTTGCTGGTGCCGCTAACCCCAAAGGTTCTCTCAGCCAGCCACATATCACTTCTAATTGCTGTTTGGGGTTTTCCCTTTTCTACTTGCTGCTGTCCACCTTGGTGCTTCCCTTCTTGCTGGTACCGCTCTCTTCATCTGTTGATGGTGCCCCCTGTGTATGCTGCTGCTGTTTCTTTCTCTTTGCTGGTGCCATCTGTATGCTACCTTACCTACAACAATTAGTACCCTGAACAAGATTTGATAGGGCAGCCTTAGGACTGTTATCTATTGCTGTAGCAGTTCGGTATTTTTCTGGATAGTTTTTAGGGCTGCTAGTGGCCTCTCCTTCAGCCACTAGGCTAAACAGTAGTGTCCTGTTTTAGCCCCTTTTTCTTGATGATTGACATGCTGTTTAGTTTTCTGATTTCACCCTAAAGTTCTTCTTGGCAAAGTTGTTCAAACGTTCATGATGGGATCTACCTGAGTGTTTGATCCATGACCCCTAAAGCTTTTTCTGAGCATACAGAAAGAGAACAACAAGAAGCACATCAGGTAAATCTGTTCTTTGTTTTTGCTAAGGTAATATTCAGATCCATTATTTCTGTTATTGGTTTTACATCAGAATTTATGAATATATTGCTGATCCGAAACTACAGTAGTAAATAAAATTAAAAAGATATTTCTGTTTCTAGTTTGCCCTTAAAATTCTAACAATTAATTATTTGTTTCCTTTTTTAAAAGTCCTTCATTTTTATAGAGAAACGTTCCATTGCTCTCAGGACCTTAGAGGGAGCATCTAGAGGGATAAGTTATGGCTTTTGACTTTTTCCAGCTACAACATCTTTGGGCCTTTGGCCCCTTCTTCCCATGAAATGAGGTACAAGCCCTTCTTGGGGTCAATGAACCCAAAGACCCAAAAGATGAGGAAATGAAGGGAAAGAAGTGTGGAAAGTGGCAAGTATGAGTGGGAATGGTACGATGACCCTTCAAGGAGACCCCCTAGTAGAAACCCTTTTCCCGAGGGTGACTGACTTACTAGGAAACCATGTCAACCACCTGAGTGAAATGAGGCAAAAGGTATATTTTCCAAGCAAATGTTTTCATATTCAAGAAAGGACCCTTTGCAACATGCTCAAATGCTTCAATTATTAGAATGACACTTACCACGAGATTGCACTTGTTACCTCATGAAGCAAGACCTTCTATCCTTTTTGGGCTAGGTTGGTGTGGTGGACGCTGCTATGCTGATGACGATGAATGGTGATGTGTGGCGGAGAGGAGGGGCTCTGTCTGCTCAATGTGGGCTCAGTTGATCATCTGGCTATCAACACTCCATGTCTTCTACCTGTGGGCCTTGAGACATCATCTTCTTAGTTACCCCTAGGATGGGGGGTAACATGAAACCATCTATTTTGTTTTCTAAGGCTTCGTTTTTCCTTCAACTTTGTAACCCAGCCTTAGAGACCCTAAGGACACCCCTTTGAGACTGTCATGCAACAGGCTGAAGTGAAAATAAAGCAACTGTAGTGACATTGGGTTATTTTCTTGTTACATGTGAAACACATGGCTATTTTTCATTTCAAATCACAAGGACAATTTCAAGTGCTAATAGGTTGAGAACAAGGAAATAATGTTTTCTAATGTTAGTCTCTCACTTTCTAGGTTGTCTTGCTTCGTAACGCCAAATGCCTTAATGTTGCACAATAATCCCAAATATATGAAAAGCTATTAGTTTTTGATTATGGGAATCAGATAAATGAAATATATGCGGTTTTGTGCTAGTTAATTGCATTTGGGTGATCCCTAGGTTAGTCTCTTGTGGTTTTTGTTGTGTTAGTCGCCCATGTAACTGCCATTTGCAACTATTAATTAGGCCTTGGTAACCTCTTCACTTGGCCATATCAGGGTCATTGCCTTCTAGAAAAGGGGAATTATCTTTTCAATTCCTGTCTTTCCCATCAAATTCTCATTGATGATCCCACATATGATATTATCAATATTTGAATCAATAAATTACTCAATTTTTGTTAAGCGGGTTGTGGTCAAGTCGTTGAATCAAAGAACTTTTGAGTGCCAAGACTTGGGTTCAAAAGCCCGAAAAGACATGTTGCTGCATTAATTTTGCTAACAAAGTCATACCACATTTGTGACCGTGTGGAAGCCCTCATGACCTTGATGGCCCGTAGATGCAACATTTCTCAACGGACAAGTCCAGGTGTAAGTCCTAGGCAGTTTTGATGGCACAAATACCCCTCTCTTGTGGCATCTAAGTCAAAGGTTAGCCCACTTTGTTTACAAAGAGCTATTTACAAACCAAACGAAAGATTGGTCCTTGGTTTTTCTCTTTTGCATCATGATTTGGACTCTAGCATGGAATGCAACACTTATAAATGTTCTCATATTTAGTTGTATGCTTCTAGATTTGGACTCTTGCATTGAATGGAACACTTATTAATATTCTCATATTTAGTTGTTCCTTTTAATATTGAAAGCAGCTCTAAAGTTTCTTTTTCTTAGGTCGTACTACTTTTTATTTATTTTTTCCTTGTTAGCCTAACCTATTTTTCCTAGCCTACAACATCTCTCCCTGCCCCATATGGATCATTATAGTTAATGATGCCAACTTCATGTATAAAAGAAACCAAGTAGAATGTTGCTTCTTCTAGATGTTGTTTGACCTGCCAATCATATTTCACTTAGTATCTTGATGTTGTTTCTTTCATCAGTTATTGTTCTTGGGTCATCAATCTGTCGCTGAATCTCCTAAATATCCGCAAAAGGCTGGGTTGATATTATCAATTCAGTCAATGCCCTTCTATCATATATCATTGTGTTAGTCAACTTTATAATAAATTGATTATGGCCAACATACAAAAGCAAGGGCTACCTTCTCTTTATATAACATTATTGGATATTTTAGCTTGTTTACGTTTTGACCAAGTGATTAACAATGTTTTCCTTTGTGACAATCATTTAAATGGTTATTTTTGTGTTATGCTTAATCAGTGTTGATGTATGTGTGTTGTTGCTTTTCAGGCAGCGCTTTCTTTCCATTGCAGAGCTGCATAAACCATTCTTGTGAGCCAAATTGTAAGGCTTTCAAAAGAGAGCAGGTGATTTTGTAGTTGTTATATCAGAAATCCTTAAAGCCATTTTAAGGTTGAAGTTAAGCACACACTTGTACCAAAAGAATGATGCAAATCTTAGGATACTATCCTTTCAGTGGGATATGAATCTATTTGACATGATCTAATCATCTCATATAATTAATTTCAAGGATGTTTTCTTGTCATTTATTATTAAATCAAATCACCTTACAGAGCATGTCGGCCGTAGCATGGCTGTACACGATAACAAAATTTTTGATCCTATGAAAGAAGGATATGTTCACAGTGCATACACATCAAGACTATAAATGGACATCATAGACATGCTGGAATTTCTCTGATAATGCCAAACATGAACCATTGGACAATTCACTTACTAAACATGGACAAGGGAGTATATTACTTCATAGTCTTGGATGTTAAATAAATCCTATAGACTTTTATCACTCAATGGCAGTCGATTAGTCGTCCATAAAGTAGTTCACCATAACTAGGGATTGAATCAAACCTGGGGATCTTTTGAAATTAAACTGTCCTAATCTGAATGCTAAGTAATATTCTTTACCTTTACCCTTCATTTCCATTGTTACTGTCTTACATTGGGACTAGCTATCTAACACATGAAGTATGATATAGGTAACCATTAATTAGGTCGGATTATCCTTCTCCTTGACTAAATTTATGAAAATTACTAAAATTGTGGATCACCTCTCTCATTCACTCAACGCATGGTCTGAAATTGGAGGGCTGAAGTGCGCACTTCTCTTAGGCGCCATCTTTCTCAGTCATAGAAGCACCCTCTTGTGTGCTCTAGGGTTTATGGTGTGGGGGATATTCTCTTGAATCTTTAGCAAAGGATTGCTGGGTTTTTCCCTTGGTTGAGGAGGGTTTTCCTGGGATAACTTCTTGTGTTCTTGTGCATGGTTATTCTTCTTGTGATCTTGGTTACTGCAGCTATTGCATATTGTATTGCTGCATTGTTTATGGTTCAAGTTCATGCTAAATTGAAAAGAAACTACATGTGCTTGAGCTAACCATTAAAATTCAACAAACAATGTCTTTAATCTTCCCTAGTATGCTATCCATTTGCTCATACACCTCTCAAATGATTGGCCGATCTGAATCTACAAACTTGATCATGTGATAAATTGGCTTGGTGAATTGCAAAACATACCGAACCTGTGACCAAAGCTGACTGTCTAGAACTGTCTCCTTCACTGCATTAGCACCTTCTCTATCACTGCTTAATTCATCCCATGCATCACTCATCACCATAGCACCCAAAGCTTTTCTCACCTTCAATAGGTGCCTAAAGGTGAGGTAATAGCTAGCAAATCTAGTGTTTTCAATCTTAAGTAGCTGCAACCTAGAGTGAGTGTTGTAGAAGTAATTGACCCTTGTATGCCTGATGATAAATTTGATGAGTTGCTTCCCTCTCTTGTACAAATGAGTAATCCATCCACATTCTCTATGCTTGACAATATCATGCATCAAAAGGTTCAAGGTGTGCACCAAACACCCAAAACAAAAGATGTGTGGATGAAATTGCTCAATAATTTTACCTGCTCCTTTACAGTTTGCTGCATTATCAGTGATTACTTGAATCACATTAGAAGGACCAACATCTTTAATTGTTTTTTACATGAGCTCTGAAATGTTTTGAGAAGATGCAATGATTGAAGAGGAGTCATGTGCTACAAGAAACACTGCATCGGTAGTAGAAACACCAAGAACATTGATCAAATGTTGGTTTCTAACATTTGTCCAACTGTTTGATACAATGGATACCCCAAAGTCCCCCCAATCATCTATAAACTGTGTTAGAGCTCTTTGAATTTTTGGTCTTTCCCTGTCTAGTAACACAGTTATAGCTTCTCATAGTTGGGGCTCTTGTATCCTTTGGAGGCTTCGTTGATTCCCTTGACAAGATCATGCCAATAGGGGGAGCGAAACACATTGGATGGGATACCACAAGCATAGAGAAACCAAACCATTTTTTCATCCACCTCATCCCTACCTCAAATATCAAGGAAATATGCTATTGTTCGTCTAGATCCAAAGGTTCCAAAACCATGAGAAGATGGAGATGTGATGCCACCAAATTTAGATGAGGCATCAGATTGAAGCTTTTGTTTTTTACCACGCTTTCTTTGTGCAACTTCCTCTATCTTAATGTATTTTTTTCTCTCTTCCTTGGATATCTTAGGGAAAACTGAGATCCCAATGGCCCCCTTATTGTCATCACTCTCCATTACACCACAAAGATGCCTCCTCACACGGGTATATGAACCGTTATAAGCTTTTCCTCGATGAAAATCATGATGACATACAAATTTAATGGTTCCACCACCTCTCCCCCCTCAAGTTTTGTCACAAATATCTACAAGGTTGTCAATGAAGCTTTGCCACTTTCATTTCCCTCTTCATTGCTCTCTTCATCCTCTTCACACCCTTCACCATCTTCATATTGTGGGTCATCATGAGAATTACTACTATTCTTTTCTTCCCTTTGATGCCTAGTCCCCACCAAGACCATGAGAACCAAAAAAGGAATGATAAACCAAAAACATACCTTTTTCCTCAAGTTTTAGATGAACAACTTGCAATTAAATGAGAGAGAAGAAGGATTGGGAAAGAGTAGGAGAGGAGGAAAAACCCATAAACAAAGTTAACCCAAGGAAGTGAGGGAATTGGGGTTTGGGCTTACCTCTTTAGCTCTTGAAACTTGAGATAGATGGTTACCTTTGTTCTCTCCTCCAAGTTCCTCTTTGCTCACTCTTCCAAGCTCTCCTTTGCTCTCTCCTCCAAGCTCTCCTTTGCTCTCTCCTCCAAGCTCAAGCAAACATAGATGAAAGAATGAGGAAAATAGAGGGGGAAAAGCTCATTTATTTACTTCCTCGCTTTCCCCTAAACCCTAAGCCTACCGTAGGTCCCACCTTCACTCAAAAATTAGAAAAAAATTATATTTTTGTCTTTTACATGGGAGCGTGTGGGTTCTTTGAGGGAGTGCGCGGGGAATGTTGTGGGAGCACGCTCCGAAGCTCCAGGAGTGTGCTTTGGAGTGTGGTGCTCCTAAATTGGTAGGGAGTGTCTCAGAATGCCCCAGAATGCGTTCCTAGTTTTTGGGAGCACACTCCAAGGGTCGCTCCTTGGACAGTCCAATTCAGAGTGTGCTCCGAAGCTTGGTGGGGGGAGGGCGCTCCCTGCAACCATGATTGGGTGAACTTGCTGATGACGTGAATGAGTTGAGCAATGATGAGGTAGAGGCATCTGAGGGTTGTTTTCTGTGGAGAATGTTGATCATCATCTCTGGGACCACTGTCTGTAATGTGGATCATGAAGAATGATCTCCTCTAGTTACCCCTAGGTGAGAGGGGGTAACAAGCTACTTGCTTTTATGAAAATAGGAGCTACTTTGTTGAGCATGTGAGGTCCATCATTGTTACTAGGTGGAATAGATTTAACACTCCATTGCACACTTTGGCACATGCTCTAAATCCCAAATTTTATGATGAGTTCATTGCTCTAAGAAATGGGAAGAGGAAGGCCCCACATAAGGACAAGGAGGTGGCCACATGAGTGAAAAAAGCCTTCCAGAGGTTGTTTCCATCTTCTTAGCACAAGATGTGAGGGAGGAATTTACTTGTTTTGCTGCTGGATTAGAGGATTTTGCAGACATGTCATCTTTGGAGGAGAGAAACACCATGGACCCGATTAAATGGTGGACTTGTCATGGGGCAAATGGTGTATATTTGCAAAGCCTTGCCACTCGTATTCTATCACAAGTGGCAAGCTCTTCATCAACAGAAAGGAATTGGAGCACCTATGGTTTCATTCATTCAGTGAAGCGCAACAGGTTGGGATCGCAGAAGGTTGAGGATCTTGTATATGTGCATTCAAACCTTCGCCTTGTGTCTTGCAAGGGTGAAGAATACACAAGTGGACCTCATAAAGAGTGGGATGTGGATGCAAAAAACCTTGACTTAGAGCTCTCTCTTTCTGCTCTTGATATTGATGATGATGCAAGTGGAAGTTGAATTCAAGTTGCCTCTTCTTCCCATCAAGGCTCTAGTTCTACTGAACATGCATCTAGTTCTATTTTTGATGATGAGGATGAGGATCAATATGATTATTGATATGTAATTGTAGTTGCCTTTAGCTCATGTTTTTTTTCATTTTCTGCACATACAACCTCATTTATAAAGGCTGATTTTGGATGTAAAGCCTCATCTTTAAAGGCTAATCTTGGATTTTTCTACTTGCATCATGTAATGAATGATATTCATCATCTATGGGAGTTAATATGGACATGGTTTCCCTTCTAAAATGTTATTTATGTGTATCATTATGTTTTTCTTGCAATCTAATGCTTTATTTTTTTAAAAACTATATATATATATATGGCATTTCCCCCGACGTTTCCTTCGGCGTTTCCATTTTTTGAGGGCCTGTTTCATATCATACCGGTTTCAGAAACTCAGAAACGTTTCCCTGTTTCGTGCAACTAAGGTTTTGGGGTACCTTGGGAAGTGGTCCCCTTGTGGTTGTGTCTCTCTTACCACAAGAGGGAAATGATTTGACCCTTGTACTTTACCTTTATGTTTTAATTTCACTCTGTCTTAGGAGATTTAAGTCAAAAGTGAAATTTTGTCACTTAAGGCAAAAGTGACTATTAATTCACTTTGTGGGTGAATTAAAGGACATGAGGCAAACTTAGGAAACTTTGCCAAAAGTGGGTTTCTAAGTGAGATACTTGTGAGAAGATCTCACCCATTGATTAGAGATGGCAAGAGATGATCTTGGCCATCAATCTCTAGGTTTGGCTAAGGATGGCTAAATAAGGGCGCAAGGGGCAAGAGAGGCATTCATTCTTGTTTTGTTCACTTGGAGAGTTTGGAGAGGAGCAAAGAGATGAGAATGGAAGCATTGGGTGAGGCTAGCTTGGGTGCCTTCATTCATGGAGGGTGCAAGGAGGCTTGAGGCTTCATTTATTTGTGGTGTGTGCTATTGCTTGGTGGAGGGCGCACTTGAGGAGAGAGGGCGCAAACTTGCAAGCACATGTTGGAGTTGAGCTATTCCAGATCTGATTGGTAGAGGTTTGAGAGAGCATTCAAAGGTAGCTTTGCATGCAAGGGCTTCTCAGACAGCCAAAGGAAAGGTCAAGGGCGCATTAGTGGTCTAGCTTGGTCAAGGAAGGGAAGGGCACACTTCTTGGGCGCATTCTTCGAGGAGCTTGCTTGCATAGCTTGAGAGGAGCTTGCAAAGTGTATAGGTTCTGTTATCGCTCAGTTTGTAGGATAGGTCAAGTAGCTTGAAAGGAGAAGTCAAACTGGCGTAACAGGAGCTTCCCTACCCACTGTCACCTCGATGGGAGCTCTTTCTATTCAGGGTGGCTAATCCCAAGGGAGACGTCCCTAGTAATTTGGGGTTTCGAAGGAAAAGGATCAAGGGTTCAAGGCTCAAAGTTTAAAATAAGCTTTCCCTTCACAGATTACTGCCAAGAAGATAGTCAAAGAGAAGGTATTCCACTGAAAGGGCACCTGTTTGCGAGACAAGGCAAATAAAACTAAAACGTGCAGCAGTGGTTAGTACTTCATAAACTAATGACTATCTTTAATATATATGAGCACAAATAAATGTAATTATTGACGAAGTCAATGATTGCAATCAAAGCTATGGTTTTATAATATTACTTCTTCAATAAATACAAATGATAAAGCATTCAATGTGTCAAATCAATCCTTGAACTAGCACAACGCATTAAATATGCTCACATATATATTGTTGCTGCGTCAAACCTGCTAAAGGGTGACGTCAGCCCTATTCTAGGTTAGTTTTAGCTAGACACTAGAGTGGACGTTTTGCTCTTTAAGCCAATGAAATTACTCAACACTTGTATGTCTATCAATAGATGACTCAGCCGCAACTTTTATACTAAGCAAAGGTTAAAAAGAGGCAAGACGTCATCAGCTAGTTAGGGTTAGTAAAGTCGCTAGGGTTAGTTAGGGTTTCAATTTAAGAGAGTTTGAAAGATTGTTTTAA
>JASDQU010506973.1:3870-15454 GCA_032191745.1 Picea mariana
ATGGGTTAAAATAAGGTTAATAAAATAGGCTAAATTTAGGTTCAAATTATTAATGCTAAATTATTTTATGTTCAAAAAAGGCTAAATTTAGGGTTGACTGTATGGTGAATTAGAATTAGTTTAATTTTTCAATGGTATTATTAAGGTTACGTTAGTTTAATAGTAAAAAGGTAATGATAATAATGTTATTAAAGTAAGTCAAGGGGATTATTAGGTTTAAGGTCGGTTTAGAAGATTAGGTTAAGTCAAGAAAAAAGAGGGTGTTAATCATATTAATATATGTTAATGTTAATAAAAAGGGCATTAATACTATTAATGATATTAATCATATTACTATTAATATATGCTAATTATCCCTTTGACTTACTTTAATAACACTATTATAACAATGGAAAATCAAACTAATTCTAATACCAACCTAAGTGATTCATGCGTATAATCTTCTACCACTGATATGATATTAATAAAACCTATAATTAACAAGAAGATTAATAGTATTAATGCCAACCTTTATTAACATTAACATATATTAATATGATTAACACCCTATTTTTCTTGACTTAACCTAATCTTCTAAACTAACCTTAAACCTAATAATCCCTTTGACTTACTTTAATAACATTATTATTATTACCCTTCTTCTTTTAAACTAACGTAACCTTAACCAACATAATACCAATGAAAAATTAAACTTTTTCTAATACCAACCTAAGTGATTCCTGCGTATAATCTTCTACCAGTGATATGATATTAATAAAACCTATTAATATCATTAATAGTATTAATGCCCTTTTTATTAACATTAACATATATTAATATGATTAACACCCTCTTTTTTCTTGACTTAACCTAATCTTCTAAACCGACCTTAAACCTAATAATCCCCTTGACTTACTTTAATAACATTATTATTATTACCTTTTTACTATTAAACTAACATAACCTTAATAATACCATTGAAAAATTAAACTAATTCTAATTCACCATACAGTCAACCCTAAATTTAGCCTTTTTTGAACATAAAATAATTTAGCATTAATAATTTGAACCTAAATTTAGCCTATTTTATTAACCTTATTTTAAACCATAATTAACATATATTAATAGTAATATGATTAACACCATATAATTTTAGCCTTTTTGAACATAAAATAATTTAATATTAATAATTTGAACCTAAAATTAGCTTATAATTAGTCAAATTAACTTAAGATTAATATTAATAACACTAACTTCCTCAAACCTAGGGTTTACCTCATTATTTTAACCTATAATTAACGTAACGTTAATATTGACAAAACTAACATTGCTTAGTAAAATTAATTTAAGATTATATGAACGTCCTCAATACTAGGGTTTCCTCATTAATTTAACCTTAATTTAGCCCTTAATCAACATAAAATTAATATATTTTTTACTAAAACCTCTGGTAAACCCTAAATTTCTCCTAAAAACGAGGGTTTCACTCAGCGAACCGTAGTTTTTTCACCCGCCTCATCACTATTTAATAAAGGCTCTTCTCTTACTATTTTTCTCAGGCTTTTTTGTCTTGATGATGGATCCTGTTATGGATCCGAAACGTCGACGACAAGCTGTCAATAATACTGTGGTTTTTCCGACAAATTCTGAAGAATGCTCTTGTTCATAGCTAAGGCATAATTGGGTGTGATCTTGGTAGATGGATTTCTAGCACGCTCCGAGCTCATGAACTAGGGAAGTGTTAAAGTTCTATACGTCTAGTGTAGGCACCTGTAACAAGTCTAGCTCAGTTATGGCCGATATTGATGGGATGACCATGAGTGGATCAACATTGACCACTCGACAAGGGGTAGTTCCTCGCACCTTGAAGGTTAGAATAGTTGAAGATGTAGATTTAGGTACATAGGACAGAGTAAACTGTTGGCTCAAAATATTCATCTTCCCGATTATGTCGTAGTGGGAGACTTGATGTTTGGCTAATTGCACACATATTTATTTCATCAATTTTTCAACTTGTTGACTTTGAGTGGGAGAACCCTCCTCATATTTCTTATGGGACATTGTATGTCGAAATTTACTAGCCCAAGAGTAGGGTTTGGACAAAGATATGGCCATGCTGTCTTCTTCAATAATTGGTGTTGGTTGTGACGAAGGTGAAGGATCATATTTGGACCCTAAGTTGATGGTTATTTGGGATGGGATGTGAGTGGTTGATAGCCGCTTTCACTTTTTGGATGTGGTATTGTCCTCATCGGACACACTTTCATGCAGAGAACGTGCAAATGAATGGGAATATTTTGTATTCTTGGATGATGTTGTTTTCTTATTAGCCTTCGCTATGTCCTTGGACTGGTCCAAAGAATTCTTTGATCTGATTTCAAATTCAGACTGTAGTTCGAAGAAGGGGGGCTAGTCTTTGGTCGACCAATGTTCAACTGCTGTGATAGTGTCACGTTTTGTAATACATAAGGGAAGTACGAATTTTAATTTTTATGTATGTATGTGAGGAAATATTACCACATTATGGAGGTTACATGTAAAACAAAGATGATGTTAATACTTGGTGAATTTTTGGGGCGAAATGTGGACTTGCTCGACAGATGTATTGATCAATTGGGTGTACCATTGCTTGAACACCTTAGAAAGGGGAACTTGTTTTTCAGTCTCCTTGGAATGTTGGAGCAGTAAGAACTGGGGAGTGAGAAATGAAGGGGCATTCACCATATCGATTTCAAAGTCCGGGGTGGCTTCCAGAGCGACATGTCCAATAATAAAAGGATCCAACTGTAATCAAACTCCTTTCCCTCATCTTGAGAATTCAAGAAGTCCACGACAAATTATTTAAAGAGGTGGGGAGCCCAAGCCAGTTGATGAGCGTCAAAGCAACGCTCGATGGCCAAAACGACCCCAATTGGATATTCTTCCTTTCGACATTTGCAAATAAGTTTGCATGCAAAGCGCTACGTGGCAAACTAGATTGTCGAATCGTTTATTGTAGGAATGCGAACATCGTGTTTGCCTCTACGAGTGGCGTATTTGGAATACACCTCCTCCAACGATACATCTTTGACTTTAAATAATGTTGGTCAGATTAGCATTGGAATTGGGCAAACCAAAGATTCTATGTATAATGTCTTGGTTGACAAGATACGATCAATCCAACCAAAGGTATCCCCCTTGGAATATGTTGAGGAGGAATCAAACACATGACCGCAGACTATCAACCTAGCCGAAGTGTGGATATTTAAGAAGGTATAGTATCCCATATTGCTTTAGGGGTCTTACCCAATTTTGTATGATTGTTTTCTTCGTGCAATCATTGCCCTAGATGACCTCTGTGTATCAGTGGAGCTGAAGTTCATGAAACTGGTGGGGGTCATAGATATTTCAATCAACACATTTGAGGAAGGGTACTTTCTCGAATGGAAGGTCATCACTTAGGACACTGTAGGGAAGTACAGGAGCAAAAAACCCATTTCTTTCACGGCCTTAGACTTTTTCCGGGGTTTATCTTGGATGGATGAATTCATATTAGGAGTGGTTGTAACAGTGATGGAACTTGTCTGCGGACTAGGATTGGGAGTGGAGATGATGGTAGGGGTGGAGTAAGTATAACACAAAGAAAAAGAAACAATAAGGAAGTGGAAGGAGAGGGGGGGTGGTTGAATCAAATGGAGCCATCAGAACATGTGGTTGTTTACACATGCAAATGCATTGTGCCATCTTTCCAGTGGGTTGTATCGTACTTCATCCTATTCCAACTATTGGGATCGACATGCTAGAATTGATGTTGGCATATTTGCATTAATGATGAGGCTTGTGCTGATTTTGCAATAACTGCAACTTTTATTCTGAATCGGGGAAAGCATCCTCTCACCAACAATGTTAATGGTCCGTCAGTTCCTGAATTAGTTTTCATTCATATAGTGACCACATGCATTATGTCTCCTTCGTGATCCAATGCCTTTCACAAGGACACATGTATTAAAAGATGTCGACATATGGTTGAAATCGTTCGCACATGGATCCTTCGATAGCATCCCATTTGTGATATGAATCTCGATGTGAAACCCACCAGTGCACCGAAATTCCTAGAAGCACTGTATCCAGTGCTCGAGCCCGTTGGTACTTTGGAATGCACTGTATCCATGAAATTAATGTGTCCATTTACTCTGACCCATCGTACCGATAGGAGCCAAATTTTTCGACGCGCTCTTCTGTAGAGATACATGTGCACCTTTTTGTTGATACTTCATATAGCTTATTTTTCCACCTCTCCATGACATCCTTAGAATATGTGTCATAGGATTTGACACTTCTCCAGCTTAGCTCACCATCTGCAGTGGGGTTGATTTAATCCTCCATGCACCTCGTTACTTTGTAAATATTTTCAATGACCAAGCTCTGCACATACTCCTCCACAGGATCATTGTGCATATGGACGACTCCAACACAACTATTGATGCAATGGTTAGCCTAAGGGATCCTACTAGAGCCTATTGTGCCTAATATTCTACTGTAATGTTCCCTTCCAAGTGACAAGGGTCTTGAGAGGCTTAGTAGTCTAGCTGTTCCCTCTAGAGTATAGTATCAATAAAATAAAAGGGAACTAAGAGGAAAAAAGGTGTCACTAAGGTGTTAAAGTTATTTTGTTAAAGTGACTTTAGCAAAAAAGGAAAATAAAATATAATTGGCTAAGTTGGGAAGATAAAGGTGAATGACCTTAGAAGTCAATTAAATAATTGAAGTGAAAATTATAATTGGAGGTAGAAAAGGAGAGGAGGGCGCCTCACTCCTCATTCTTGATCATTTTTTTCTTTGCACTTGTGAGCTTGAGAGCTTGGGCCTTTGAGGGTTTTGTCTCAGTAAGCCCTAGAGATCAACAAGGAGGTGAAATATTCCTATGTTCCTGATCCAATCTTGGTCAAGGTGGTGAAACATCCCTCCCTCACCATTCTACTCAGTTTCAAATCCATTCCATAATTGTATTATGGATATAGGGCGTAGCTTGAGAGTTTTCTACAGATTTGGGTGCATTGTTGGAGTAAATGGAATTCGATTTGGCTAGGAGGTTGGATATCTGAAGAAAATCTTGTTATAGAAGGGTTTTCCAGCATCGTAGTGCCTTTTCTCATCAATTCTTGAAGGGTTTTCTCTACATACTTATTATTTCTCTTGGCTGGGCGAATTTCTGAAGGAGGGTGCATTGTCTCTAGGAGATCTATTGAGTTGGAGGGTTAGATCTCACATTACAGCTGGAGAATCTCATCATAGGTGTTCCGCATTCCTAGATCAACATTTCTATAGTCATCCTCAAGGGTTTGGAGTCCAGATCTAAGGAGGCCAAATTTCCTAGGGTTTATGCAACCGGGTGGTGCACAACTACACCATATCTGGGTGCCAGATTGAAGAAGGGAAAGAAATTGATCTTGTCTAGATTTGCATGCTGCTATTGGAGGTTTAGGAAGACTCATAACTCTCTATTTATTTGTATCCTGGAGGCATCTTCAGCCATAGATTCTCTATTTCTTCTCTATTTTTCATATCTATATATCTCTTGTATGGAGGACAACTTATCTGATAAATAAAGGTCAGATCTGAAGTTTGTGGCTATTCCATTGTTTTTTTCTCTTGTATATTGTTGTTTTTCATCTATTTTTGTTCCATATCTATCATCTATATGCTATAAAACCCTTGAAAGAAACTCCAACACAAATCTAGTGAAATGATCTGCAAAACATTCATTAAACAAATCACCAAAACAAATATTAAACCCTCAAGTTCCTATCAAATTTGCTTGGGAAAATTACATATACCTCCCTCACAAAACCATTTGTTAGGTGCTTTTGGTCCACGCTTTCATGTGTCTCGTTCTTCTTAACACTGGGGATTTTAGACCCAAGGTTCGTCCAATAGTGTGCAACAAAAACCCCAAAACACTAGCATATCAATCCTCAGCCAAGGCCGAGGAAGGTGTCACCCAAGATGCAGAGGGGATCACATAGACCATAAGGTCTTGTGACATGGATAAAAGTTTAAACATACAAAACATTAATGCAATTGGCATCCATATAGCTCATGTCTGATAAACTATGAGAACTACAAATTAAAATGAAACACATGCATGTTCAACTTATACACAAAAAACATAGATTGTATAAAAACCATTGTATCTTTATTACTGGAAGCATTTCATTATATCCAAGATTTACCTTGCATAGAACAAACACATATGACAACCATATAACTTCATATCTTTGATATATAAACTCTCAGAAATAAAACAAGTTGCACAATGCGCCTTTGCTCAAAACTTAGACACAGATTAGACACAGAACTATATTCAAAGCATTACAACAATACAACATGCTCAGAGTGAGCTCGACACTGATAGCTATGATAACTTAGAAAAATATCTAATTGACTCACTAACTAGCTCTATTTTTTATGTTAGAGATTCCTTTTATAGTTTTCTCTGCTGGCGAGTGTTGTCTCTTTCTATTATGCTCCACTCGGTTGTTTGATACAATTGCCTTGAATGCTTCCGGTGTCTGCCAGTGCTCCACGTAGACTACTTGCATATAGATAAATCTTAACTTCATAGCCATCTCGTTCTCTATCCTTCCCACGTATTGGTATACTGCTGGCAGTAATCATTCAAGGAGATTTCCCGACAATTCCTTTCTTGATTTCAGTGAGCATCTTCTTGTTTTTCAACGCACTTGAAAAAACTCAGATCGACGTGCACTTGGTAGTTTTAAGCGTAGCGCACGACTAACGAAAGTTGGTTTAGTGCGCACTCTATGTAATTCCTCGTGCATTTCCCTAGGCACACACAAATTTTTGGAATGAGTGCATACAATTCTGTTTGTGTGCGCAAGCAAAATTGAACTCAAAAATTTGGGTGCCAAAAAGTTCTTGTGAGCAAATAGATTTTTCATAGACTGAATTAGATGGAGAGAAAACACTAGAGAAAGAGATTGAGGAATTTTTGATGTGTTTATCATCATATCCCTTGTGCATAATGTAGTGTGAAGACCAATTCTTAGAAGAACCTCTTGATCTAATGGCCAGAGAGAGCCAAGGAAACAAAGATTACATCAAAATTTGGTTCCAAACCATCATCAGGTTGGACTACCCCTCCATCCTTCAACACTTCTTGGCATCATCTCCATGAGAGAAACTGGCATCTCATGTCCAAGCATCCATTGAGGTATGTTTTTTATACTTGGATTTGATTCTACTTGTAAATCTACTACACACATGGCTTCATTGGAAATACTCCTACACTTGAGAAAATGTTCCATTTTTAAAGTAGGGTAGTATAGTAGATCAATAAATTTTGATAAATGTTGCATATAGTTGGTAGTCTAGCTTAAAGTACAATGCAACAACCTTTTTATGTTTACCGAATAAGCAGGGAGTGTCAACAATTGAAAAGGTAGCAACAAAGTTTGCTAGCATCAACATTCTTCTCCTCTGGTACTGGTACTGCATGATGGATGCCAGAAATCAGCAGATGTATTTTGTTTCTTTCATCAACTGGATAGGTTTGTAGTAGCTCAGATTCCTTCTTCAATTCCAGTATGTAAGTATCATCCCTAAAGAATCGAGGTAAATTGAGGTAAAGAGTTTTCTAATCCTTCTAATTTATTGGAAATGAAGGGAGTTTATCATAAAGACAAAATTCTAAGCTTGTTACTCTATCTTATCTACCATTTATCCTTGTAATTTTAACCCATCCCATCAATAACCACTATTACATTTGTCCCTTTTGATTTTTTTCAAAACCCCCCATCGTCCTGTCTTTTGCGTTTTCTCAACTGATGGTTGTGAAGTGTTGAAATAGTACAACCTTCTCTCTACCTATGTAGATTTGTATATCGTGTAAGGGGAGGGTTATAGTAGCCGAATTTCTAGACCTACATAAAGGCACATACAAGTACAAATTTCATAGATGCAACTCCTTTTTGAGAGGTATAATCCACTTTTTGTTCATAAAACTAACATGTTGAATGGCCAAGAGGCCTCTAGTGCTGAACACAAGTATGGAGGTAAATGTAAATTTTCTTTGTTCAATTCAGTGGCAACATCTGTGGAGGCACCTACATATTTTGGTATTGTGTCTTCCCCGATTTTTATTCAAATTCTGCAAGTATTGATGATCAATGATGGTCGTTCTAATCTTCCAAAAAGGTTTTCGAATGAGTACTCTTAAGTAATCAAACGGTGAGAGCCATGCAAGTAGAAATGTTGGCATGCTACTTCATGTCCAGAGATGCAAAATGAAGAGTTACTAGTGAAGTTTGGTTTTCCTAGAATTGAAAAAAGAATGAACATGATTAAGAATGTATTCATATATTAGTTTGAAAACACAATAGTTGCTACTTTGAAGGATACAAAGTTTGTCAAATGTGGTACACATGAGGTCAGTAGCCAATTGTTCAAACCTTAGGAGCTTCTAGATCCCGATGATTCTTTATTGAAATATGTTTTTGTTGAAGGTAACTCAAAATCCATAGTGGAAGGTTTGTAACAAATGGATGGACTTGCAAAGCAGGATTAAGAATAACTTCAGAACGAGAGGATAACTTGCAAAAGATTTTATTTCGGATACAAATAATTTGATGCAGAGTTTTCTTCATGTAGATTTGAGCTTACATTTGAGATATGGTCTCTTTTTGGTTTTGTAGTGGCATATATTCTCATGGAAGTAGTTTCTGCAATTTGTTTTAAGAAAAATTGTATTTTGTTCATTGATGGAACCCTCTTCCCAACACATAATACAAATTGGTACAATATGGATCCTGCATCTATATTGATGCTCATGGGTCTTCAATTTTCAGTGAAATTGATATGTCCAGGTTATAATTTGTCAATCCACAACCTTCTAGATCTATGACACATTTAAAATGTTGGAGATGGGTTTTACTATCATTGTTATCTTTGTCGATGAATCTGGGAGGTGAATGCAACAACTTCTACCTCTTTTTAGCTCGAGGTTGAGGAGCAAGGAGTGGCATGAGGATCCACAATTTTCCTACTATGGTTTGCAAAATCTTATGTGTATGGAGCGCTTCAATATGTCTCACATTCACCAATTTAAACACAAATCAATATCTGCTGCCACAATATAATGTTGCACAATGGGTGTGAAGGTTATGGATATGCGCTCAAGTTTTTCATCCCTTGCAATATATTCCTCATACAAAATTATAAAATCGTTTCAGTGAGTATGGGCATTCAGGATCCCTGATGGCTCTCACAGAATCATATATGTCAAAGGTATATTCTTATCTCCATTTCCACTCTGACCATTGTTTTGGGTATGTCTACACTCAATAAATTTCGTTTGCATCTCAATTATAATAATTTTGTGAAACATTGGAATCTTGGACATTTCTAGTTCTCTTGATTTTGGATTGGTGACAACTAGCATTCTCATTCTCAGCAAGATCGAGTTTTGGGTTTAACAAGAAATCAAAGTGTTGTTTGCAAGTGGATGGTTTCAGAATAGGAAGACGAGGAACAACCACGAGCCAAAAAGGAGAATTTTTTCCCACTCCACATTCATGTTGTGTCGGTATAGAGATCCAAGGAACAATAGATTAGAAAAAATGGTGTATTTGCATGTAAGAACCTATGCATGAAGATGCTTTCCTATCAGAATTAAAATGCAGCCAAGATGTGGAGAATGAGAAGAGTTGTATGGGAATTGTGCCAATTGTCAAAACCTAGCTGCAAATCAGAGGAAGAATTGTATGAAAAGTGTGCCAACCTGCTTAGAGGTATGTGAGGAGTTTCTTCCCTGTGGGGAATATTTGTGTATAAATACTTGTCACCAGGGGAAATAAAAACGTCCTCCTTGCTTAGTTTTTGTTAATCAAAATGTTGAACATCATATCACACAGTTCCTTGTTGGAAGACCATGATATTTTTAGAGGAGAATGATGAATTCATATGTGAAAATTCTTAAGGAAAATTTGTGGTAAACACAATTTTTTTTTTCACAATATCTCACAAACCGAGAATTGGGTTCTTGTTATTTTTGGAGGGGAGAAACACTACAAAAATATGAATAAAACTAGTGAATTTCTCACAAACCTAATGCACGATTTTTGAGAAAATGGGCATAGTCACCTACAACCATTTTGTCTTTATCTCAAAATCCGTGATGTGGGTGTTATCGCTCTGTAATTTCTTAAGGCTGTGGAAGAAAGGATAGAGGTAACCACAAAACCACTTTGGAAGTTGGGATCGAGGGATGTCTCTGTAATATTTAGATTTATTTATATTAAAATATTAGGCTAGTTATGATAGTTCAGGGTTTGTTTGTTTGATTTGAATTATTTGGTTGGAACAATGAAGATGGGCCATTAGGCAAATGGAGTCACAGTTTTTAATTGATCAAATACAAGGTTAAAAAGATAATATTGTAGGGTAGGGTAGGCAAATTCATTGGATCCTCAAAGATTTAAGGTATGGAGGAGACGAAAAGGTCAAGAAATCCAATAAAAAACAGAGCAATTAAGAATTCTGATTTTAATCTTCAGTGGAAAACACAAAAATTATTGTTAAGCCAGAGACATAGTGTACATTTAAACAAATTCTGTCCTTTCTCTTCTTAGAATAATTCATAATTTAGGAAACAATAATGATAACATAAGAAAACAAATTAACAGGGACAAATGCACTTCACCAATAAAGTTGACACAAGCATCCTGTAATAATTGCACTGTATTACTGGAAAATCTGATCAATGATGTCTTTGTGGGCTGCTTTACAATACTAGTCCTATCCTTCAAAACAAGTCCCAACCACTTATACGTCTTATTACAACATATTTATAGACTTTCTGCTAAACTAATATCAGATTCCAAAAAGGAACTGATTTACAAAATATCCTCCAACATTTTCTGGAAAAATCTAAATAAAATTTATTACAAACATGTAGATATTTTCGAAATATACTATTTCTGATCTTTTGTTCAAACTTTTAAGTGAATTGTCGCCGACCATGGCTATTTACAGAAAAGTATGCATAAGAAACTTAAAGATAAAATAATATCTCTAATTTATTTGCTGAAAGTCTTGAATTGCCTGCAAGTATCGTGCATTGAAATCTAGAATTGGTTCATTGACTGTTGATGTTTTGCTTCTAGGTGTCTTTATGCTCCCTGAAATCTAGAACGAGGTTGAAACTATCTCCACAAAATCTGCTTACTGTCCTCTCATACTGATTTCTTTTCCATCTATCCCTTTGAGTTCTATTTCTGTCACAAAATATTTGGAATCACCTTTGGCCATTTTACCTCAGTCTCCCATCATAAATTGCATTTCATTTTGGCTCAGTCTTCATGGGTTTTCAGTCATCAAATAGTGTAAAGGGGGGAAAATGACGAGTTTTTATGGTTCCATGGATATTGTTTAGGGGCACAGGACCATTAAGGGACTACTTACAGTAATTGGGGAAGAGTAATGTCTAACGGATAGGATATGTGGGGATAAGTGTAGTGTAGGGAGAGGAGGGGTGTAGGCGGGAAGGTGAGCAGTATCGGGAGTGAGTTAGACAGATTTCACAGGGGGAGAGGGGGGTAGGTGGTAT
>JASDQU010506973.1:26546-41755 GCA_032191745.1 Picea mariana
AGGTCAACCAACAGAGGAGACCGCTGCAAATGCCTCGACTTGGCCAAAATGGCTGATGGGGGAACAACTGGAAGTTGTTGGAAATTTGAACCAGCGACCACAATAGGAAGATAGAGTGCAGATACTGAGCTCACCCTGCAAGAAACCTTCAAAAAAAATTGTTCTACTATGCATACCAGCTGGAGTACAGGTAGAACCAAAAATACCGGGTCACGTCAAGAAGCTCAAATATTCAGACCATGACTTATTAGATGAAACCAACTTCTTGGAACTTGCATAGTGGGTCTTTATGTAGACCATAGGCATAACCCGACTTGGAGAAACGATCAACCAATCACACCAGTGGGCAGCTGGGATGGACAAAACAAGAATCTTAGGCTTGCTGAAGCTACAAATTTTTGGCAGAGGCCAGTACGCGACAACATGTGTCAAGCAACTATTAGCAGTCACACATGGAGGGGATATATGGCTGGACAAACTTGTCCCTATAACCATTGAGATTATTGCACAAATAAAATGATTACCAATCCGAGGTATGGATCTCGCGTTGATTCTGGATGAAAAATCCAAAGAGAAAGAGTTGGAAGAAGAAATGATAAAGAAATATGGCACCGCCAAGGGAATGAGGGGCATCATGATCAAACGAATTATGAACGTATCTACACAATTGGGTGCAAAGATCTTATCTTGCAAATTGCTTAGAAAATGCTACAAAGATGAAGTACCAACATGAGTCATTGTAGTTGCAGCTCAGTGCACAAAAGGAACCTCTATGAGTTGGGCGCCATATTTATTGAACTTATTTCAAGAGGACTGGAAGGATGCCTAGGACCTAGTTATAGAGTTCCATTACTCGTGGTTTATTACCCTAATAACGTTCATGGGATGGCGATAACCAGGGTATGTAATATTTTGTACCAAACCACAACCAGCGGGAGCGAGATACCTATTACTGAGATCTAGACCGTAGGCTAGGAATAAGAGGGAGAAAAGAGTCATATTCGAAGCATACCTATGGGACATACAGGAAGCTATCAACCGATCCTGGAGAGTAACACCATATGTTGTCATGCAATATGCGAACATTGCCAATTTCTGGGCCACAAGACAGAAAATGTGGATACAACCAAGGCAGGATCCAGATAAACAATGGCTATAGATGCGATACTGCATCACATAGGGTGATATCGACATGGTCATCAATGAATGTCCTGATGAATGGAGGATCCCAACCATTACCTTGGAAGTACCAGAAACAACAACAGAAGGAGAGACAGAACAGGTGAAAACAAAGCCTTCGAAAATCCAAGTGCCTAAGAGACCAAGAATGGGCCAAGGCAAGCCTATTTAGGTAGAAGAGGGGTCAAACAAGACAGGAACCCAGAAGGTCCAGAAAGATACTACACAGTCGACCAATGGACAATCAAAACAAGATAAGGGAGCATAGGAGACTGCCCCAAATCCCAACACACATGAATTAGGGGGAAATAAGAGACCATCCATGCAGGCAAGATGCACACACAAGAAATCAAAGGTGCAATGAGCATCGCCAGACTATACGATCATGGAGGATGATGGGGAAATGATCACCAGAATTTCCTAGTAGAAGATTTTGATCAGACAACACATCACAAGGATAAATTGCAAAAAGAGCTGGCATAAATGGGATAGTTCCTTAAGAAATTCGAGGAAACAGATAGCAAGCAATAGCAGAGGCATAGAGCAATCGACAACACAGCCCAAGGAAAGAGTGGAGGTATAAGAACGAGATCCAGTCCACTCCATGCCACACACAAACACAACAATTTACATCAAACCTAACATGTTGCACATGGATGAAATCATGGGGAAGACACCCTTGAAGGATTTAGACCACATCCAGTTGGTCCTGACACGGATGCCATCAAGGGCACTACACAAATTGCAGGTTAGTGTAGACCACGAGGTATAGCCTCGTGCACATAAAAACTTAGTTGAGCTACAACAAGCAACAAAGAAGCAGGAGGCATTGGAAAAAGTTTGTGAGCAGGCCAAGCTCGAAACTCAGGAGGAAAAAGAATGCAGGAATGAACTGGAACGAAGAGTGGGAGGAATTTTCAAGAAACTCCCAAGCACCACGCAAGGAAAGGAGCTTCCAGTACTAGAAAAGATCGAACATATTGTGTAGGAAATTGATCAATATAGAAGGAGATCGAGAATCTCCGGGAACAACTCACACCAACCACTCCATCAACAGTGAAGGAGCAAAGGAAGAAGTAAGCAACATCACAGCTCCAGGATATAGAACAACAGGTTAGTACAACAACTGAATTGTTCGACAAAGCTGCACAACTTTGGACAAGGTTGGAGGAGGATCCACAGGTCCAACGTTGGGACAAGGAAGAGGAAAGGATCAATGTAGCGATCCAAGAACTCAAACAGAAATAGAAGACCATACCAATCCTAGAATGAGTCAAAGCGACAAAAGAGATGAAGAAGATGCAGGCAGAACTTATCACTGCACAAACACATAAACAAGAGCGTCAGGCTCAAATAGAGACATTACAGGAATGGGTAGCAAAAGTACTCGCACAGGCAGAATGAGCTAAAAAATAGATAACATAGACCCAGGAAGAATGTGCCAGATTGCTGAAATATGCAATGGCAGTTCAGGTAGTGGACACCATCAAGGAAAAGACCATGCAGGCATTGATAAAAGCAACAAAGCTCAAGGAAAAGTTCCAGACGATCACTAAGGATATTGAGGAAGCTCAGAAGCATTAGGTGACTCAAGACAAGTCACATGTCAGTGTTGGGGGCCTGTTGGCACTAGGACAAAGTGGAAAGAAGGATGATTGTGGGAAAGAAAGTGTGTAGAAATTGAAGTAATAGCTGGAGGAAGAACAACACATGCACATGAAAGAAAGCGTGCATAAGGAAAGTGACTGCTGGAGGAATAACAAAACGTGTACATGGGAGAAAGACCTAACGTCGGTAGGGTTAGAGTTTTGGTAATACGATTGTAAATGGTTGAATAGCCCGATATATATAAATATAGATACATAGGTATCATAGAAGAGAGAAGTTCGTTCACTTTTTTTTTTTAAGTTTAGCTTTTGTAACATTCCATCGTAATATGTACGAATTGATGCATTATGTGATATTGTTATGAACCAATTTTGTAAGATTTTGAGCTAAGAATAGAGGAAATAAGGAAGATTCGAGGATTAGATCATAGGTTGTGGATCCTAGTGCGATCTAGTTTTCCTCACACAGATGTTACTCATCTGAGGAGAATTTTAAGAACGCGACGCTGGAGATACAAAACTACCATAATAAAAGAGATAAGAGCCAAATCTTTGTGGATGTAGCTCAAGAGGGGGTGAACCACAGTAATACCTATGTAATGTGATGAATGCATGTATATCTTTGTTTGCTTTCAATAGTTACTTGTTATGCTTAATGAATGAGTTAAGACATTGTTATGGAATACGATTGCGCTATTCAGGAAATAAACTGTTAAAGATAAATGCGCACCCGTGAGTAATAATAGATTGCAATCACAATTCGTAGTATATGGCTCTGAATAATAAACCCCTATCTCATACTCAATCCTAGGCTATAAACACATGAGTCTTACATCCACCCATTTAAAGCTATCTCGGGTGAGACTGCGCAGTGCATTCTGTGCACTGTGTTGCCTTCTACTTTACTAGGAGGTGTTGTTCCAGAGTCTGTACTTAAGGCTTAGAAGTACAATGTCTAGGCATCCGAAAGTGGGTAAAGGGTAGAGAAAAGAGAAACGTCAACCTTCGGCAAGAGAAGCTTCAAACTATTTCTGGATGTTTATATCCTGTTCAATCGCTGCCCATGAACGTTCAAGTTCAACTCGGGTAGTGGCTGTTTTAAGAATAGTATTGAAAAGTTTTAAGGCAATCTGTGTTTGATTTGATAATCCGGGTTCGATATTAGGCTGTGTTGGTACAGGGACAGTCATGGAGGAACAATAAAAAAAGGAAACCACAAGGGGAATTTAAGTGCTGTCTCAATTTGATCGTATAAAAGAGAGTTTACGGTTTCAGGAATGAAAAAGGAATGCAAATCAAAGGCTCTTCCCCGTAACTAGGTTATATTTTAATAAAATGTATGAGGTGGGAGAAAACATTTAGCTGTCTATCGAGTAAGGCTCCTATCAAGGGAGAATCTCACGTATAAACAGAAGAAGAAAAATGTAAAGAAATAACCTGATGAAGCATAAAATATATATAGAATTCTAAAAGTGTTGACTGGTCTTATACCTGCTGATAGCTGGTATAGAGGAAAAACAGTAAACAATATAGAAAACCAAAATTCATTCACTATAGTAGAGGTTGCACTAAATTATAGCGAAGCATTCATCAGATACGAATATGAAATGAAACGAAATATGAGATACAAGAAAACAAACTCATAACACAGTCGTAATGGAATTGGGAATCTTCATATTTGCTTTATATTAACTCTCAAAATGTAAAACCTCTATTACAATCGACACAAAAAGGTCCAGCCCTTTTTTCTTTCTTTCTATGGTATATTTATACAGTTTTACAATAAGATGGAATCTTAATCGTTGCAAAATTTTTAGTTATGATAAGGAGGAGAGAAATCGTTCCATTTCTTTCTCTGTGTCTTTATTTGGTGCCAGAAGCTTGTCCTCGCGCATGCTCGGTACAAGTGACACACCTTTCAACCAACCGAGATATCAGCCTTGACGGTTCTTCTTGACAATTGGCTTCAAAAGAGTAACAATCTCAGGCTAATCGCGGTAACCTGTCTTCCATCTGTCTATCTATGATGTCGATAGCACACATTTGCACACTTGGTTTAATCATACATTTATCTATTTGGACTATGTTTTCCATAGTTACTTGTGAGATCTCGACTGAATCTCTTTCCTCTTTTTCATTTAAATCAAGTGATATTTTTTCCATATTCATTTGAATCAATGCCTCGGCATTAACTCCACTATCAACACCTAGCAGATTACCATCTATAGAACTAAAAACCTCTTCTAAGGATTTTGTTACCCTCTTGGCTTGCAGCTTACCTTCCGAGATGCTATGTTCCCATTCTTTTAATAGAATATTTCCTCTGGTCTGCTCCAAAATGGTAAACCTGGTAGTACTTCCCGATTCCCTGTTGTTTGTAGCTATCACAACCTCTTGAAAGGCGACCCATGCTGCTCCAGCTTCTCTTTCTCTAACAGATAAATTTTCCAGAATTTGATTAACAAGCAAGCAGTTGTCCCGAATCACCTCTACCTTGGCGAGTAAATTTTGCTGGGCCACAGAAACTCTGCTCCGAATCTCCATCGCCTGGGACTGGAACATCCCGATATTTATCACTTTACTTTCGGCGATTTCCACTCTAGCCTGTAGCTCTTCGATCAAATCTTTGAGCTGGCCCGCTTGTATCTGACCATTCTGAACCACCATCTCTACTTGTTAGAGCTTAGTCTTGAGCATCTCTATCTCACTTTTATCAGCCAACCTTGCTTGCTCTATCCCTCCACTCACCTGGATTTTGGCAGCCTCCGCTGCTGTGGCTAGTCTGGCTTCTAGGGTTTTGATGAGGCGATTTTTTCATTTCAACTGGTTTTTAAAAACCCCCACTGAAAATTGATTCGCTGTGGCATATGCCCCTAATGTCCCAGCTATTTCCGTCGTGAACTATTCATTCTTCTTGTCCTTCCCATCAGTTAAAACTTTGTATTTTTTGGTTGTCGATTCCCCTTCCTGATAGAATTCTCTCTTTACCACTGCCTTTCTCTTCTTATCAAAGAAGAACTCATTTGGAGGGAGCTCTTCCACCCTTATAGGCCTCAGTTCTTCATTTAAGATCCACCTTGCGTCAATATTTCCATGAGTTGACTACAAGGGAGTAACATATGCGATGGGATCTCCGATTTGCTTCGCTGATTGCCTCAGAGTAGAAACCAGAGTCTGCTTCTTTGGTGGGTCGGGAGTCTTTATCTCTTCTTTTGGGCTCTTAGTTTTCTCTTCCCCGCCCTGGTGTTTTTCTTGACTAGAAGTCGCATCTTTGGAGCCTTCGACATCTTTTTGTTTCACCCTCGCTGTACTCGGATTCTCACCCCATAATACTACGGGAAGACAACTGCGTCAATGTTCTTGGAATTTCAGAACATCGGCCCTCTCTTCAGGTGCCAAGGTTTGTATTTGAGCTAAAATATCAGTATAAGATCTTGCACCTCGAAAAATTTCATCCGAGGGTGAATTTTCGTGTTCAAATCGCTTGAGTCCACAACTTGCCAAATGATTACTCACGACCCTTTGCGAATCGTGCTTCTTGAATTCAATAACGACCGATTATAGGTCTTCCAGGGCTGCTGCCTCAGCTTTAGCATGCCTGAAATCTAACAAAGAATATGAATTTAAATGAACAGGAAAAGGTGGCCATACCTTCTTTGAGTATCCCTTAAGCTCCTTGCTTATGCCACCAATCACTGTTTGTCTAGCAACTTCGCGACAAGCCAGCTTGTCGGGGATAAATAATGGCAATGCATGCGGGGGAACAGAAGCCCCGAAAACTCTGAGATATGAGAATTCGGCTTCTACATACCAGTCAGCTATACTACTCAAATTCATCACTATACTGTCTGAGATCCTGGGTGGTGGGTGGCCGAAAATATTGACATGCAGAGGTACCATCACCCAGTTGAAGATTTCATATACGAAATCTGTCGCTTTGTTTTCCCACAATTTCGAATGATAGACATGGATGGGCTCGGCCTCTGTTGGATTCCAACTCCATCTCATTAAGGGAAATGGTGTTAGAAAGCACACGAGGTCCATAATGTATGTAGACATAAAAAATGAAGAAATCTTTCCGCTCTCTTTCTGCGCCCGATACTCTGTAACCCGACTGGTCAAGCTATCAGACAACATTTTCGCCCAGTCGAAGGAACATCCTTCGACAACTTGATGTATTAGAGGCACCTATTGAAGAAAGAAATGTGAGGTGTCCTCTCTTCCGTATAATCTGCATGTCATCATAGCTAAAACTTGAACTGTGGTTCCAAGGAAGCTATTGAATATATACCATTACTGTCTGCCCTTAAATTCACAGGGTGCGAAACCCAATCTCTTATTAAGCTAGACACAGTCTTGTCATACTGCACACATTCCTTCTGTTTGAAATTTTCCAAGAATTCGGCATCAAATGTAAGGTCGGACACTGTGGGCTACTTGTACATAGCTTGCAGATGTTCAGGTCTAAAAGTCCCGATGGTGACCCTCTGCTCATTGATGATGGTTCTAGTTGGTATGTCCACATGTTCCAATGCCCATCGGACCATATCATAGTAGGGGAGAAGTCGTGGCCTGGACGCTACTTTATGCATTCTTGATTGAATGATGATCTTATATTTGGTGGTTATGTCATCTTTTTCATTGTCGCTAGAATCATCAGAATAATCCACTAATTCGGCCTACAGAACATCAGAAACGAACGACCATTTCGAGACAGAGTCTACACTTCGAGGTGAAGTATTAGCGATGTTTTCTGAACCTTGTTCTGAAACCTCAACGCTGGCTTTAAACGCTTTTCACGGGGCCATGACGGGAGATCCTGCTTTATCTCTTCTGCGATAAAAATATGTATACATACAGAAGTTAGCTCGCTGAGAAAGTGTGCTCTGCGTAATATAGAAATGAATTTTTTATAACGAATAACAACTCTATATATTCGAAAACTCGGTACTTTTTAAGAACATATCAGTCAAATCACGTTTAAAAATAAATTTAGCAATAAAAACCCAATCTTTATTTGTTGATTCGCCTTATTTCTAATTAATGCCATAAATTTTGGCGGTTCGAAATGTCAGTTGGCGTAAGGAAGAATTAATATTGCCTCGTAAACTATGCAAGCATCAAAACATGGGAGATACTGATTTACCTTAATTAATCCGGCTTTACCAAAGTTAATTAATCTTTCGGTACTCGTTGTATCGAGAATTTTTTCTTTAACCCTTTGAACCTCTAACACCCGAAATTGTGATGATTGACTTTGGTTAATAAAAACGTAATTGTGATTAGGCGCTTAATTAATTACCTAATTATTTAAATTCGCCATATTGCGACTCAGAGCTTCGTAGGTATAGTTTCCGAGAAGTTTGCATGCCGAGCTGCGAAACAACAAGATTGCGATAATATGCTTTAATTAAAAGGGAGGATAAACTCAGATTAAGTGTTTAATTAATTATGTTCATATCTTTATCGCGACTTCATGACTCGGGGTTTAGACACAACTTAACCATGGCTTAGCTTTTACCTTTAACCTTGACATAGGTTACTAAGATAAGGGCTTCGTGGTTTCCGCTATTGGGATTACGCCAATAAGACTTTTGGATTTAGTGAACGCCGAGACACGAAAACCCGATGATATTTAACTGTGATTTAGGAAAATATTACTCTCGTTACTGCCTTGGGTAAAAATTTAAAACGATTTCGTCGTTTCGTTGCTTGGGACTTGTGAACTACGTGATCTATAGCATCCAACATATGAAATCCCGAGGTAGAACAAAGGAGGGAGAAAAAATTGACGAAAAGTAGAACTCGCTTCGAGAGTACAATAACTATCGCCGCTCGCATGATAAGACTTTAGATATTTTGAAACCACAGATGAAAAATACGAAAACCATCTTTCGATTTCGAGCATTAAGATATGGAATTCGAGACAGGCTAGAAAAAACAAAGGCGGATCCAACATAGGCTCCAACTAGGGATCCCGTTTTCTTGTAAGATGGGAAGAACAGTAGACCACGTGCCGATATTGGGTAAATGGAGTCAATAGCTTCAATTAGGTGAAAAGGTTCCTGAGAACAGGCTAAGGAAGGGGAAAGAGACTTCGTTTTTTACCTTGAAAATCTTTTCAAACTCAGATACTTTTTTAAACTTAGCCATAGTCCCTTTCATGACTTTCCCTTTCTCGTTACTAAATTCAGGTCTACCTTAAGACAATCAAAACAATTATAGGAGACCCAACAGATCTTGTGGCTATCAGATTACATCAAAAGAAGAAGATTATGTGTTTTTAATCAGGAAGCCCTGTCTGAACATGTGATGTATATCAGGTTCTTAGAAAGAATTGGTTACCATAGTAGAGTGATATTCATGTATAACAACCTTACAGATATCTCAGACATTGCTTCACTGCCAGCGGGCCTGTTCAGTACCCCGATGAAGTTATCTAGCCCCTTTTACTGAATTTCCTTTCACCACTTCAGAATATATTTGTGCATTTAAATGCTGAGACGAGGGTAATATTATCTAAATTTCCTTTCATCGTCTCTTGGACTAGATGGGGGCAATCATTTTTGAATTTCCTTTCACTACCTGTTTTAAAATTTTCTTTTTTAGAGCGCGAAGATGGGGGCAATCAGTTTGTATCAGGGCTAATATCTGTGTAATATTTTGCATTATAGGTCTGTCAAATTACTTTGATTACTCGGTACCAATCTTCCCTTGACCTTCACAACACCTTCGTTCTCAGGGAAAAAAGGGAAAATAACTTTCTTAGGGAATTCTATTTGAGCAAGCCTCAATCCTCCGAAATTGTTGAAAAACCTAGGAAAGTTAGGACCACTTTAAGCGTCCCTTCGTTTAGCATGGGACCGAGGAGTTGTGAAGACCCGCTTTCTTTCCACAATCTGCTTTGAAGCTCACGAGGTTGGAACAAAATCTCTTATCCCTTCGTATGCGAAACGAAAAGATGATGACTTTTTAAAAGGTAAACCCGAAGACAGAAAAGGGTGATAGGTAGTGACTCATGGTCTGAAAAACAGAAATAAAAAATTTGAAACTGACTCTTGTAAATCTTTTTCAGGGGTGCTTTACTTTGACTGACTGCTTTATTTTGAGTGAATCATTTAATTTGTTTTATTCTTTCGTAAACGATTAAACAAGGAAACAACTATGTTATTTATTAGTTCGGACGATGTTGTTGTTTGGATGAAGTTACCTTGGTTTTCTTTAATAGTCCTTTAGAACATGTCTTCTAGGAAATCTCATCTTTACCTTGTCGTTTCATTTTCTTTGCACAATATCAAAAATCTTGGGTATCACCTGTTTAAGCTGATTTATTTCTGACACCAACTTTCGATTTACTTCTCCTGCTTGTTTTGTGTGCAGCGGGAATCTTGTAAGAGGCAAATACGAAGGTTATTGGGGCTATCTGAAAGGTGTCGAAAGTTCATGAAAGAAAAAAGTAAATCAAAAGCGATGCGTAAATGAAATATATATATATATATATATACACAAAATTTCTTCTTCTTTTTTATGTATTTATGTATTTATTTATTTAGGCGACTGTTATGTCATATAATGCTTCAAATAACGCCCATTGACAGGGGCGTTGAATATTTCACTGTCTATATTTTCCAGTAGGAAAGAATTTTTTCCTTCTAGAGACGAGACTCTAAATGGCCCATACCAATGGTGGTCAAATTTACCATGTTTTGCTGCTTCTTCCCTTCTTGCATCCCACCTTAATACTAAATCACCTGGGAGGAAATCTCTGTCCTTTGCTCTGTGGTCGAATAATGCCTTCATGTCATCTTGGTACTTCTTCAACTTTTCATCTACTTCGACCCTATGCTGTTTAACCTCAATCAGCTGATTTATCCTCCTGGTGACATGATTGGGTTCTTCATTTTGATCTTGCCATAACTTCATCATCGGAAGTGCTAGGTTTATAGGTAACACAACATCTATCCCATATACCATTTGAAAAGGTGAAATGCCGATAGACCTTTTTGTGCTTATGCGATTCACCCACAATGCGTATTTTAAGTGCACATGCCACGACCTTTTGTTTTCATCCAATACTTTCTTGATTATATTTACCAGGCTCTAGTTAGATGACTTGGCCAATCCATTTCCTTGGGGGTAATACGCTATGGAATGGCCAAGAACGATGTTATACTTTTGACAGAAGCTGATCATAGCCATAGATTAAAAGGCTTGGGCATTGTCTGTAACTATCTTTCGGGGGCAACCAAATCTAAACAAAATGTTGTCTTCTAAGAAATCGATTACCATTGAGTCTGTTGCCCTTTTGGTTGGAATGGCTTCCACCCATTTAGTAAAGTAATTTGTTGTGGTTAAGATCCACTTGTGTTGAGCACTGGAATGGGGATTAATTTCGCTTATGAAGTCTAGACCCCATTGCTGAAATGGGGCTTCAACTTTGACTGGAACTAAAGGCAGTGCCGGGAGCTTCTGTTTACCTGCAAATAGTAGACAAGGGTTGCAGGCTCGAACTTTGGCATTAACGTCTGAGAAAAGTTTTGGCCAATAGTACCCAGCACTCAGAATTTTGTAAGCTGTAGGTCTCCAAGCATGATGTCACCCACAGACTCCCTCATGAAATTCATTTATAACCCGCTGAGTTTCTGATTCGAATAAATAGACTAACAAGAAACCGAGTGGATCTTTCCAATGTAGCTGACTTTTGGCGATACAATATTTAACCGCATGAATTTTTAAAGTCCTGGCTTTTGATGGTGATAGCTCATTTGGGAATTTTAGAGTTAGCAGGTATGCCACTATGTCTCTGTACCATCCTGATGATATGAACTTCTCTTTGATCTTGTTTGGGCTTGTTTTCTCATTCAGCTCGTTTAGGTTCATGTCTTCATCGCCATCCTGCAGGCAATTGATACCTAGGGCTCTGAAATTCGACTCAGCTAAGAGTTTGGCCAGGCCTTGTCCTTTTATCAATTTGGTCGGTTTGACTTCCAGATCAAAGTCTTGGATTTTGGCAAGCCATCGCCCTCTTTTTCCATCGCTGTCTCGTTGTACCAAAATAACTTTCAAAGAATTGGTAGGCACATATGCAATTATCTTGGAGTGTAGTACATATGTTATGAATGCCTTTAATGCTTTTACCATGGCGTACGCTTTATTTTCTATTATATCATACTTCAGTTCTACGTCTCTAAGGCTCTTGCTGAAAAAAACGATCGGTTGTTCGAAACCTTCTTCGTTCTTTTGTAGGAGCATCGCAACAATCGTGTGTTCGGAGGCAAATGAGAAAATAAGAAAATCTTTTAGATAGTCGGGGCTCGCTAACACAGGTGCCTCGCTTATGAAATTCTTAATGTGTGCGAATGATGCTTTGGCCTCGGTTGTCCATTTTACTTTGCTATCCTTTTTCAATATACCTATGATCAGTTTTACAATCTCAGCAAAATTCGGGATAAATCTTCGTAAAAAAATTATTCATCCTAAGAAAGATTGAATCTCTTTTACATTTCTAGGAATATTTATAGTATCTATCACATCAATCCTCTTAGGATCAATCCCGATTCCATCCCTAGATACGATGTGACCCAAAATCTTACCTTCCCACATGGCGAAATGTGATTTCTCTGGATTTAAAGATAGACCAAACCTGTGGCATTTTTCGAATGTCTGTTTAAGATGTATCAAGTGTTCTTCATTGGTTTTAGAGAAAACCATCAAATCGTCAAGATAAATGACTACGAACTTATCCCTTTCATCGATGAAAGCGATGTCCATAGCACGTTGGAACGTGGCCCCTGCATTCATCAAACCAAAAGGCATTTTATCATACATGAACGTACCCCATGGTGTAGTGAAAGCGGTTTCTTCTCTATCCTGTTCATTCATGGCGATTTGATTATAACCAGAGAACCTGTCAATCATAGACATTCGGTTGGCTCCAACTACCTTTTCTAGCACATGGTCCATTTTAGGAAGTGGATAGTTGTCCTTAAGAGACAACTTGTTTAGATTTCTGAAATCCACACAGAGTCTGATTTCCCCATTCGTTTTCCTGACCGAGACCAGGTTTTCTACCCAGTCTGAATATCTTAGAGGTACTATTATTTTCGCATCTAAAAGTTTCTTAACTTCTTTTTCGATCACATGTAACAAAATGGGGTTGATCTGTCTAAGATTTTCCCTAAATGGTTTGACCCCAGGATTTAGAGGTATCTTGTGATCAATTACGGAAGTGTCGTATGTCCTTAACTCATCATAAGACCAGGCGAAAACATCCTTATATTGTCTGAGTAGGTATTTATACTTACTTTTTATTTCGGGAGGGAGGAATTTGGATATTTTTACCATCCTGGATTCTTCTTTGGTTCCTATATCACAGTCCTCCACTTCTTCTGGTTGAGGTTGTAAGGTGGATTTCATAGGTATGTCGTTTTGATCAAAAAGTCTTTCCAGAGGAATCAATCCTTTCGGAATCTGGTTGTTTTTAAGGACCAGCATGCGATGATTTGTGATTTTGTCTTGAAATATTTGAGGGTCTTCCCCTTCTTGCATGATCCATATATTGTCATTCTTGTTTTCTTGATCCGCATGGGTTTCGGAAAAATCACCTATTGCTTCAAGAAACTTCTTAATTTTCTCATCATCTTCAAAAACTTGCCAATGCTGGATGTTATCCGGTACAGATGGTTTGTGTCTGATCTCTATGTGATACTTCAATTTGAAAGTCATGGGCGGAGTGAAGGTTGAAGTTGCTTTGGCTAATGCATTAGCATGTAAGTTCTATGCGCATGGGATGAAGTGGACATTTACGGACGAGAAATTTTTTTCCATTAGATCCTAGGCACAATTCCTGTATGATCTTAATCTAGGATGCTTGGCTTGGTACTGTCAATTTATTTGTTTGATTATTAACTCTGCATCTCCGTATACCTCTAAGTTATTTATTTTCAGCTTCTTGGCAGCCTCTAATCCTAAGACCAATGCTTCGTATTCACAAACGTTGTTAGTATAATCTATATCCCATTGCAGTCTGTAAGAAAAAGGAACAATGAACTTTCCTTCGGGAGCCACTAAAAGCACTCCTGCACCAGCCCCTTCACAAGATGAGGCACCGTCAAAAAACATTTTCCAGACACCAGTGCTACACAAATCCTCTGTCATGTAACCTGACTCCTCCTGCTCTATATCATTTTCCTCTGGACAACCATCTAAACCGTCATCAAAAGACAAGATACAATTTCCTAAATCTTGATTTGCAATGTAAATAGGGAAATTGTTCAGGTTTTGAGGGTTGCTTACTATATATGCTAACCTCGTTTCTCTGTACAACCGAGTAAATTGCCCACCAAACACATGAATTGTGGTGAATGTCATATCCAGTTGAAGAGAACCCCCCAGCTTGGCTCCCCATGACCTAGACAATAGTAAGCCATACTTAGGGGGAATATCAACAATAACCACATCCATCAAGATACTCCTAACCGGGACTTGTGCCAGGGTAACTACTAAATCCTTTATCATTCCCATACACTTAACCCTTCTCAAGTCAAAAGAGTAAAGATCTCCATAAGGTCTGGTGATCTGGAGACCCAACTTGTCCATAATAATTTTAGGCATAATGTTATGGGAGGCTCTGGAGTCTAACATGCAATTATGTAGCAATTGATCGTATACATTTAAAGTGATATAAAAGGGAGCAATAGTGTCTTTGGCCCCTTCAAAATGTGGACCAAAAGTGATGTTAGGTTTGTCATCTTCCAGGTTTAAAACGTCAAACTGGATTTCTAGCTCTGATACACCCATCACTTTGGTAATCTGCTTCTGATAAACGAGGTTTTTTGCTAATTCTACCAGAGGGATTGGTATCTTAATTTTATTTATCTCGTTTTCAAAACTGAAAACTCCGCTCAACTTGTCTGTTTCTTTAGTTGGGCTTTCAAATCCTTCCTTTCCGACTTATTCATCTGGACCACTTTATTACTCATGGTCTTGGTTGAAGGCGTAATTTTATTAGCCGTTTCGGTTCCTTGTGCTTGGGTCTCAACTTTTCCCACTTCGGACTCTTGTGTGCTTACTACTTTTGCTTTGCCATTAGGTAATAGGGTCTCCTCCGGAGTAGGCTCATAAGTTTGACCTCTTGGGAGGATTTTCTTAGGTTGAGTAGTTGAAATGGGCTTACTCCTAGATCTCAAGTTGTACTTAGGTTGGATCTCGACGATTATCATTTCAATTTCTTATTGAGAGCCACAAAGGTCAGTATGATCACTTTCTTCACCCTTAACCGATGGTTGTTGAGTGTTTAGAGATTTTTCATAATTTTCTCTAGTCAGATACGGTTGTGTGCAATCATCACCAAAGTTCATGACATCATTATCCGAATCTCCGAAATCTTGGAGATCGTTCGCTCCTATAAAATTTTCGCTCTTT
>JASDQU010506974.1:15848-32301 GCA_032191745.1 Picea mariana
AGCAATAGACAAAAAATATATGACTTAACATTTTGTATATGGAAGCATATTCTGAAATATAGGAAGCTGCAATATATGCACAATATTAAACAGGAACATGACCCCAACATGTACAGGGAAATGAGTTAATTTTAAAAAGAAATACAAAATTCAAAAAACAACACCAAACATTGAATATCACCATAGAACAACCTCAAATATTTTATATTCAGATAAAATGGGTTACAAAATACATTTGAGAATATTTCCCAAAATAATTGTCTTGGAATTTGTAAAAAAATATATAGTTTAGTACATATTCTGTGAAATATAAATGTGTTTTCCATAATGACTAGGATTGGGGCTCCCACGGACTACAAAGCAAATATGTACAACAATCAAGCTTGTAGAAAGAAGAAAGTCGGTGATGGAAAACAACAAGACCTGGCAAGAAGAAAGAGAAAATTGCCAGTCCTCGATTAAAGATTTGTATTTAAAGAGATAGAGTAACTGGATAAAGACATCGACAAAGACAGAAGAATGTGATCAATATCAACTTACTATGATGGTGTCCCATGCCTTGTCATTTTCTCGCTAATGTCCTTTTATGGCTTTTCTTGGCGTTTATGGGAACCGTGTGAAGTGTCCTTTGCCCTTCATTGGTAATCTTGTTGACAACCTTTTTGAACCACTCTTCGATGTAGCTCCTCATGGGCGCCACATTGATTTCATGACGGATTTTTATATTGAAGAATTAACTTTCCAAGTCCCTTAGATCAATAGAGAGGTTGTGCAATGCTTCTTCAATATTTTGGTTTTTAATCGAATAACTGACTAGCCAGTTTTTCACGTCATCTTCACCATATTCAAGAATGTCATAGAAATTTTCAAATGACAATCTTTTATAGATCTGAACTTGATCATCAAATGCTTGCTTGGTTAAAAAAAAAGAGTTGAATATCAATTTCGGGTCTTGGACTTCATTGGTGTTGCCAACTAGATCTATCTCAGTTAGCTTCCTGAATAGTTTGTCTCTTCTAGATATGGCCTGGCTACATGCTTGAATGATACCATTCAGGCTTTTTACCTTTTCTTTCCAGCATGCGTTTAGTTGGTCTATTCAATCAGGGGAAGGGAGATCCTCCTCTCTTCTTCTGAATTCCATCATACCAGTAAATTTAACACCAAATGGTAGGTAGAGTGAAGCTTGTGAGTTCGAGGAGTCTGGGGTCGAATTGTATATAACGGAAGTTTTGGGTGCAAGATGTATATCACGGATCAGGGGGCATGAGAGTTCGATATCGCCAATCCGGGAACTGGCAGCCATAAACATTAACCATGGGAAAAACATTGCCAACTATGTAATATACCTGGAGCTCGACAAAATTAGGTTCAAGTTAAAAGATAATTTGTTTATATTTACTTAAACACTGTTCATATTATTTTATTTTATTAGCATTTTTTGTGGCCCAAATGCAAACCATGTTCAAATTTGAAGGGTGGATTAACATTTTCATATGCAAGCATACTCTTTAATATGCCAAGTTGTAATATATGCACAATACTAAAGAGGGGCATCATGTCAACACCTTTGTAGATGACAATGGGGTAGCACAAAATTGCATTCTTGCTATGATGATGCCTTCAAAAAACTAAAATAACCAACAAGTTTTTGCCAATTCAAGATTGACACAGAAAAACTCATCAGATTCCATATTAGTACCCCATTAATGCATTTTAATGGGAGATGTCCTCGAGATTTCCGCCTATTAATGCCAATATTTTCAAACATCTGTGGTGAGCAGTCACTAGTAAAATCATAATTAATGTGCATTAGGAAGGGGCAAAGGTGGCGGGGATGGAGGGGAGCGAAAAATTCTTTGATGCTTTTGTGAACCTCAGAGTTTGTGAACCCGTAAAACTTTGAAGAATCGACTAAGTATGGAAAGGTGGAGCAGTCAGATGGAGTCATTGTAGGTAGAGTGAGGCTTGCGAATTCGAGTAGTGCGTGGTCGAATTGTAGATCACCCAAGTTTTGGGTGCAAGATGTATACTCTGAACACGGGGCATGAGAGTTCGATAACGCCTACCCAGGAACCCATGGCCATAACATTGGCTAAGTAAGGAAACAAACAACGGTCGGTCGGACTCATGATGTCAAGATATAGATGGATATAGAATTTCTTAGTCCACCACCCGGGTACCCACGAGCATAGAAATGCGATTAAGTATAGAAGAGGAAAAAGAAAGGGAGCAAAGAACTTTATGCCTCACAAAACAACACTTAGTCTCATAATTATCAAGCGATAGAAACACGTCAACTATGGGAAAAAAATTCTCAGCCATGAAATATAGCTGGAGCTCAACAGACCCTGGTTGAAGTCCAAAGAGATGTTGTTTATATCTATTTCAACAAGCTCGTAGGTACAATGAGGCTTGCAAATCCGAGGAGCCCTGGGTCGAATTGTGTATCACTAAAGTTTTGGCTACAAGATGTATACCCCGAACACGGGGCATGAGAGTTCGATAGGGCCTAACCGAGAACCCGCAGGCATAAAATTGGCCAAGTATGGAAACAAACAACGGTCGATCGGACTCGTGATGTGAAGATATACATGGATATAGAATTTCTGACTCTGCAACCCCGGGAACCCGCAAGCATAGATATGCGATTAGGTATAGAAATAGAAACAGATAATAGAGGGGAAGAAGAAAAGGGAAAATTTGGCAAGTATAGAAGAGGAAAAAGAAAGGGAACAAAGAAATTTATGGGTCACACAACAACACTTGGTCTTAAGTATGGAAAGGCGGCATGGTCGGACAGAGTTATCGTAGGTAGAGTTAGGCTTGCGAGTTCAAGGATTCCAGGGTTGAATGGTAGATCACCGAAGTTTTGGGTGCAAGATGTATACCCGAACACAGGGCATGAGAGGCCGATAGCGCCTACGTGAGAACCTGCGGTCATAAAATTGGCTAAATATGGAAATGAATGGTGGTCGGTCAGAACCGTGATGTGAATATATAGATGGATATAAAAACTTTCACGCCGCCACCCCGAGAACCCACGAGCATAGATATGCGACTAAGTATAGAAACAGAAACGGATAATAGAGGGAAAGAAGAAAAGGGAAGAATGGGTAAGTATAGAAGAGGAAAAATAAAGGGAGCAAAGAATTGTATGCCTCACACAACAACACTTAGTATGATAATTATCAAGCGATAGAAACACATCAACTATGGGAAAAACATTCTCAGCCATGGAACATAGCTGGAGCTCAACAGACCCTGGTTCAAGATAAAAGAGATGTTGTTTATATCTATCTCAACAAGCAATAGAAAAAATATATGACTTGGAATACTTATATGCAAGCATTCAGACAGAATCATTGTAGGTAGAGTGAGGCTTGGGATTTCGAGGAGTTCGGGGTCAAATTGTAGATCACTAAAGTTTTGGGTGCAAGATGTATACCCCAAACACGGGGCATGAGAGTTCGATGGCGCCTATGCGAGAACCCTCGGCCATAAAATTGGCTGAGTATGAAAATGAACAGCGGTCGATCGGACTCGTGATGTGAAGATATAGATGGATATATAATTTCTCACTCTGCCACCTCGGGAACCCGCGAGCATAGATATGCAACTAAGTATAGAACCATAAATGAATAATAGAGGGGAAGAAAAAAAGGGAAAAATGGGTAAGTATAGAAGAGGAAAGAGAAAGGGAGCAAAGAACTGTATGCCTCACACAACAAAACTTAGTCTGATAATTATCAAGCGATATAAACACATCAACTATGGGAAAAACATTCTTAGTCATGAAATATAGTTGGAGCTCAACAGACCCTGGTTCAAGTTAAAAGATATGTTTATATCTATTTCAACAAGCAATAGACAAAATATATGACTTGGCATTCTTACATGCAAGCATATTCTAAAATATGACAAGCTTCAATATATGCACAAATTGAACAACGTATGCAGATCAGAGTTTTGTAACCATGCCTCTTAGTTTCTAGACCTTGTACTATGATGGAGGTTTCACTTCTACTTGTCGATAGTTCTTGTGAACTAAAAAACATGTGGTGTAAACGACATAAACATATTTACCATGTCATAACAAAATAAATAACTGCGGATATTTGTTTTGTAAACATAGCAAGAGCGTAATCCATGAATCCTTAGCTTTGGCATTTTCATTGTGCCGATGTTTGTGACGGTTCACTGCTCATGCCCATGTCACTTTTAAAACAATGGCTATGAACATGTGTATATTGTTCATACTCGATATGGATGTGCATTAGGCATACACATTGTATTTGTCATGGCACCACTATAGCCATACCTTTTGGAAGATTGTACTCCAACTTTCTCAGTTGTGGCACACAAGGCTTCATCTTCGTGTTCAATTAGTTTGTTCTTTTTTTAATGTAGCAATACAGAGAATACAATGGACATGAAGGCAAGTTGCTACGTAGAAACACATGAAAAAAATATGGAGTACAAATTTATTTATTTCAAGTTAGCAGCACAGAAAATACAATTGACATGAAGATAACTTAATATACAGGAAGATATGCAGTATCTAAGGATAAAAAACAAAAGAGTTGCAAACCAGTGGAACAAGTATAGACAGAGTAAATGAAAAACAATTGGATATGGAATATGGGTAGAAATATGCACCTTTGTATGTATTCTTCTACATTTCTGGTTAAGAGCTCTTTGCCTTGTCTAGTTTTCCTGTTTGTTTCAATGAAATAAAGTACAAAACAAAATGAACATGAACGTAAGTTGATATGTAAGGAAAAAACAAGGAATATGTACATATAGTAAATAAACTAGAATAAAAGGAATAGAGTAATAGATAGTGTTAGAAGAATATACTGATTTTTTTTTTCTTTATCCATGTATGTGTATATATAAAAAATTGTGTAAATTTTTGTTGTGTCCAAAATCAATTACAAACGAGGAAAAACTAAGAAGTTGGATAATTTGGTTTTGTGCAACAAGCTAGACAGATATGCTTTGAAACATAGAAATATGATTTTTCAATATGTTTGATGTATATTTCATAATTCAAGTGCAATACCAATTGTATCGTGATCAGACCAGTATGTGTCTAAGATAAAGACGTTGTATTGAGAAATGGGCACATTCGACCATACATGGTCAATAAGTGCATTTTGTACATGGTTTATCTTGTCCAAAAGAAAGCAGAGACTGTATTTGCATATGTATTTTTTCAATTCTTTTGCTCTAGCATTATTTTGTAGCATGTCAATATTGAATTCTCCTACAATGACAATGGTTTTGTTCAAATGCAAATGCTCTAATGCATTGGAAAGAAAATTTAGTTTGTTGGAGAATGGTGCATGCAGAGTAGCATAGAGATTCAGTATTGCAATTTATGATCCATGGAGAATTACTTTTGCGAGCACCATCTCAACATTGTTTTCTTCGAAATGCATATGCTCCAAAATTGTTACATGTTTTTTCACTAATATCATCACCCCATGTGTAATGTAACTCGATATACAGTTGTGATTTGGAAATTGCTTGTTTTGCATGCATAATGTCATGTATGTTTCCTGCAAGCACAAAATATCGGATTGTATTGTGTCATAGTCATTGAGTATATCATCCATATGTGCATGTAGGTTGCATGTGTTAAGTGAGAGAATTGATACATATGAGTTTGTTTGTATGGATTGGTAATTAAACTGTAGATGCCACTTTGCGGTAGTCCTAAGGCGTTGCATCTCAATATCAACTTTGTGTTTGATTTTGAAGTTATATTTTGTAAGAGCACTTAGTAAATACAAGGAGTCTATACTTTTGGCATTGGACAGTGCTATGTATACAAGTCCATATATTCGAATTCCAATAGGGTCAAATGCAACACTATTAAGTGTTAGTCCTTGCGATCTGTGGATTGTATGTGCACATGCAAGTTTAATTGGAAATTGTTTTCGAATCTTCAGTCGACCTGTCTTTGTCGATGTCGATACTGGTTTTGATATTCGTAAGATAGGTGTCCAATCGCGTACAGTGTTTGAATTATATAGATATGCCAACTTATTTGCTTGTCGATTGCCTATATGCGACTCATGGAACTTAATCCAGAGGACACCACGTTTTCCTGTTTTGGTATAGCCTTTGAGTATTCCATCTGCACCATTTACCAAGCCATCCTATTAATCATAGTTGCAGGCATATATTTCAACCAACATGTCTAATTTCAGGACAAGTTGCAAAGGCAAAGTGGTTGTATGTTCGTGACGTGGTACATTTCCATGGTTGTCTTCTTCGAGGTCAATTGAATTGATGATGATATCATCGCCAAGCATGAGCGATAGCATGTACCTATTATGCATTGCAACATCCCTATTCGTGTAGAACAGGTAAGGGAAGGTTGGGTCTGTTGGTGCAAGTCGCATACACCTTGAATTGATATATGTTAAGTCATCATGTTTTTAGTTGTTTGTCTGCATTCTATTTAGAATTGCAATAGATGTTTCATCTGTCTGGCGCATTGTAGTATGTAATTCAAAGCATTTTATATTGTCTTTCCAGAAGTCATGCATCATTGTTTTCATATTGACCGTAGGTTGTTCAAATATCAAAGAATATTGTATGGGTTGCGCCTGGTAAAGATCCCCACAAAATATCATGTCAATGTTTCCAAAGTATTTGGTGTGTACATGTTTTATGTTTCTCAGTCGGTTGTCAATGGAATAAAAGAAGCCACTTCCAATCAAATATGCCTCATCTATGAAGACAAGTTGCAGTTCTTCATAAATCTTAGACAAGGTATCTAACATTTCTTTGTTGAGTGGAAGAATCTGTGACTTGTTAAAAGGCATAAAAAATGCAGAGTGGGTTGTTGTTCGGCCTACATTATATGCAACTTTTCCTATGTATGCAACTATTATCCCCTTTGGTTTCATACGATCAGAGGAATTGTTTGAATCATAGATTCGTATCAGCATTTGGAATAGTGCTTTTGTTGTGAATTTCTTTCCTGTTCCTGCCCCGCCTGTGAGGAACAAGTGCACAGAAGTGTGCATGTTCAAGCGTTTTATAATCGCAATGCCCTTTAGAATTGTTTGTTTCTCTCGATTCAACAGACCTCTGACTCTGTGGTATTCATTATTTTCAATAAGGAAAGGATGTTTTGTGACTTGAAATCCAAGATTAATACATTTTTCAATGATGGCTGCTCGAGGACAAGGAAAATTTTCTTGCAAGTCATAGGAATCGCAGAGAGTTGTAGTTGTTTTATGGTTTGTGAATGTCTTATCAACATTGTCAGGGTTTTCTAGTTCATGAACTGCACTTTCTAGATCACCCCATGTTGGATTAACATTGTATGTAAATCTAGATTCATTGGTTTGTACTGTAGTCTCAGAGGCAATATAAGAAGCTTCCCAGGTAGGGAAGTTATGTTTTAATGTGTTTTCATTTTGATCAAACGGAACGTATAACAATATTTTTTCTCTACAATAGTTTTCATAGTCAGTATGTTTGTTGTATTTAACAAAGCGTATTACAGAGGGTTTTTTTCTTTTCGATATGGGTGCACCATTTTTTTTGTAATGCCATACGAACTCTACTAAGAAGATATGCTTAATAGGAGATGGACGTTGGAGGTAATAATCAATAATAGAACGGCATAATACGTCCTCTGAATTGTCAGGCTCTTGTTCTAGAAAATATGGTGGTTTAAGCACAAATGTGCATTTCTTAAGTGTAGATTTGTTTATGAAGACATATTTCCTTGAACTACAATTGAGGGGCAGGAAAAGTGCAATGTGGACTGTTTGTTGAGCAGACATTTGTTGAAGATTAAGAAATGTATTTCCAAGCATACGTATCATTTGCATAGCATCAATATGACTTATTTCATGTTCTTTGCGTATTTTTCTTAATGCACTTGTCATAGATTTGTCAACCTTTGTCATATACGAGGTACAATACGATGTTGCAGCATATGCATTGAGGACATACTACGCATATGCATTTGCACTCCACATAACTGGCATGCCCTTGGAGAAACTGTTGCTCCAAATATGGGTAAGTTTTCGTTTAAGGAAAACTATTGGTTGTTTAAGTGTACATTGTATGGCTTGGATGTACTCATCTTCTATTAGATTTAGCTCTGTCAAGAAGTCGTTGAAGCTCATTAACTCATCAAAGTCTTGTTATTCTAGAAATGCAAACAAGGATTTAGATTTCTCAATGAAAACATTGTCCTTTAAACTAAGTGGCTCTATGATTCTTTTTTTTCTCATTGGCGGCACAGGGAAGTTGTATCTGCAATGTGAATTTCTTCATTTTTTACAGCTTCTTGTATGATAATGTCTATGAACTTTGGCAAGTTCTGGATCCAAATGATCTGTGTTGCATGCGATGTATTTATCCACAAATTGTTCAATCTATGATTTGTTGTCATTTCCATAGACCGGTGCACCCTCTGTCCACAACAGTGCATGGTCATGCTCACTCCCCCTATTCTGGAACTCAGTCACAAAAAAGTAGTTCGATATTTTTTCGAAAAATGATTCATCATGGCATATCAATTGCCTCAAAGCATTTATTCTATGTCTATAGTAGCGAGTATATGTCACTGGGTATTTTCTTATGAGGTAGTGAATGCCATCATTTTCCAATGTATCAGTTTGTTTTTTCCTTTTCCTGTTCCTATACAATGCAGACACCGTAGCCACCAACGGATCCTAGCGATGCTCTACACTTGTAAATGTGATGAAAAATGTTGGAGGTCCCAATTTTCGGATCATTGCAAAAATAGTTTTTTTTTGTTTTGTTTCAAATAGTCAAGAGAGATGCGAATGTTTTTGAAATCTATGTATCCAATATCAGATTTCAGGATTTTTTCTAGGTTTTCTTTGTACTTGACATTGTTGGCCAATAACTTTCTTCCTTGTAGCTGGCCTTTTCTTATTCGCACCCACATGAAAGATAACACTTGCTCAATTATTATGCACATTGTTTTGAAAAACAAATTTGTTATGTGATAGGAGAAGTCACCACTTGAATGTAGAAGTTCCCATCAAACTATTTTATGGTAGCTTAATCATTCCATAATGTCACGGGGATGTGGATCTCCATAGAAAAGTTTCGTGAAGTTCATTTCCTCAGCAAATTTTTCCTTGAACATTCCAAGTGGATGTTTCCCCTCAGCAAGTGCAATTTCGACAATCTTGTTTTGCAAGTCATGAATGCGTTGTGAGTCAGTGAATCCATGTATCAATGTTTCAGTGGGTCTTTCATTATTCGATTCATCACTTTTATCAAATTCACTAGTAGTCTCGAGAGTCTGTGCAGAGATGCCATCCCCTTCTCCAAGAACATTGTTCCAGTTCTCATTTATACAAATGTTATGTGCTTTGTACAGAGCCCTGGAACATAATTCTTTTAATTCTTTCATGACAACATGCACACGCACTTTACCTGTCTGGTATGTATTCTTGTATTGCAAGCGTCTTTTGAGAGCTAAAACAATTGTCATTGTATCGCTAATGAATTGTGGCAAGGCTTTTTGTACAACATCTAGTTGGACAAACACATTAATAATTGATCATGTTAAGCCCATTTGGGGTCATTTATAGCCCCAGGGTCTGATTTGTGCAAATGCAATTCGTAGAGACACAAGTCTCTCTTCAAGTTCTGTAAATGTACTTACATCTGGTAGTGGTGTATTACATCTTATTTGGTCAGGCATTGCAAAGTGTGACAGTTTTCCATTTTCAAGTGATCGTTTGCATGTAAGACAAATATTTCCACTGGAAAATGTTCTATCATTTAGTGTCAAGCCGAGATATTTTGCTTCCAAATCAGGCGTTAAAGAATTAGTGGTTTTTGCGAAATTCAATTGATCGCAAATTTCACATGCAATGGAAGGAGTGTCTTTAATTTGTTTCATATAGATCTGTTTTGCATCTTTCTTCCCTAGACAAGTATGCGTAGAAAATGTTTGTTGGTTTTCATTGCTAGCAGTGCATGGTGTTGGATCTAGCCCACAAAATGTGATTTTTTCCTCTCGGTTAGCACCATGGCCTTTGTGGGATATGTGGAAGTACTTGTTTCTCTCACGTATCTATTTTTTCAATATGTGGTAGGCTAACTTATGCTTCCCACTGGAAACTAGTTTCATTTGTTGACAAGCCATGTTGGAGGTGGAATCGACATTTATTATGAGCATTGCATCCTCACCATATCGATGATGCAAACAATGATGTTCTTTGTCATTCGACATGCGATGTTTGTGTTCAACAAAAAATGCGAAAATGCGATTGTGTTGTGCACGAACAATTTTTTTTAGGTTGTGATATGTGAGTTTTTGTCTAGAAGGAAGCATACCAATGTATTTTTTTCTCTCATGTATGACCTTTTTCAAGTTGTGATAAGTTAGTCTAAGTTTTTTTTTCAAGGTATGGATGACCTCATGACAACTTAGATGAGTTTCATTTGGATTAAATAGCATGTGATGCTTATGCAAATTCGATGCAGTTTGGGTGGCATGGACCCTGGATCCTGAATCGGTAATATTTCTTATACTACCAATGTATTTTTTTCTCTCACGTATGACCTTTTTCAAGTTGTGATAAGTTAGTATATGCTTTTTGTTAAATCTCTGTATGGCCTCATCACAACTGGGATGAGTTTCATTCTCATTATATAGCATGCGACGCTTATGCAGATTCGATGTGGTTTGGGTGGCATGGACAATGGACCCTGAACTAGTAGTATTTCTCATTAAAGGTTGATAATAGATATGTGGCGTATTTATTTTCAACAAGATGATGTCAATTTTTCGATCGTAGTTTGAATCAATACAGTAGGAATGTACAGTACCACCCGACAGGGCCGACCAAACCTAGATATTTACTATGAATATGATAGATAGCCATTGCAAACAGAATCTGCCACCCTCTACATTTCCTTTCTCATATGGCAGTGCCATGTTTACAAGGTATTGTTTCCAACTTCCAATTTTCGGCATACTTTCTAGGAGATATGGTAAAAGGTATTGATGCAAGAAGCTAAAAACCTATTGGCTGCCGCCTATAATTGCATTGCAAAATGATTGTACAGTGTAAATCCGCAATGACTGCACATCGAACCCTATTGCTACCAAATAACAAATTTCATTGAACATACTATCTCCACAACTAGATGCAATAGTTTTCGCTATGTGCAAGCCATGGGAATGTATATGATGCATAATTCGTTTCCATTGCAACTCAAAGTCTTTGCAAATGAGGGACAAGTAAATATGAGGTCCTCCAATATTGCATATGGATATTTTCTATAGTGTAGTGGTTCATAATGACCACTGACATGATTGGCATCATGGAACAAGATGCAATATGGATCGCTAGATGCAGTTTTGTTGAATAGTAAATATCTTGTTTTTTTTGTCAATGACCATATTCCAATTGATATATTCAACCACTTGGATAGCCACTGTATACAAAATGTATCTCCCCAAAGTCCCCTCTCATGTGCAGGAAGAATTGCAGATGCAAACAACCGCATCTTTGAAAAATACGTAGTGACATCATGTATTCCATGCAACCGGAAAAGAAAATCAAATGCCAATTCGTATTGATATGAATTCAATGCCTCAACATCGTCATTTTCTAAACAACCCAAGAAATAATCTATCAATCCATTGCACAGGTCGGTCGAGGAATAACGGAAATGCAATAGAACTTGAAATGCATCAAAGAGGCAATCTCCTACAGTATACGAGAATGCATCCAATCTAAAAATCCCATTGCTATGCAAGTCCTGGTCAATGTTGTCATGTACAATGGAGTATGTATCTATTTCATAGGACTCAACATCTATTACTTGCTTCATCTCTTAAGTTGTGATTTTTAAGATGTTTCTTAGCTATATTCAGTTTATATGCAAATAGAAAAAAAAAAAACTAGAAGTGTGGAACTGCATACCAATTCCGCTATGTATCCTTCAACCTTTTTCCTGTCAAATTCAATCCCCCTAATCGCTACAATATATGAGAAACAAACAAACGTACAGTGAACAGTGAACCAAACAGAAGAGACAACACAAATGAAATAACACTACAAATTTGCTCAGCACAAAGATTGAGTATTCAAGGCATATCATTTTTGAACCTATTCCACGTGTGCATCCTATAAGCGTCTCAATGGCAGAATATTATTTGCAAGACATCAAGGACAACATAAAACCAACAAGTGGACAGGGTTTTTGATTCAAAGAATAAAAGCATGCCGTGTCACAAGGTCATGGAAGATGCTTGCTCCGCAATGACAACTATGCATTCGTTTTCTAAACCCCTTTGCATTTCTATTTTTGAAAGAGCTATGGCACGATATCTAGGATGTGGAAGTTGGCATATGTGATTGGAAGGGAACAACCTGGAAAAAATGCACCAAACGTATGGTTTCCAAGAACAAAAAATATGAGGAGAACATTCGATTTCCTTTTTTATATTTCACTGTGGCTACAATGAATGTGGGTTTTGTTTCCAACATTGACATTCAAAGGGGAACAAGACTTTTTGGAAGGGAACAAACTGGGAAAAATGCACCAAACGTACGGTTTTCATGACCAGAAAAAATGAGGAGAAAAATTCGATTTTATTTTTTATATGTCACTATGGATGCGACAAGAACAAGGACAAGACAGTAGCATACGACTATTTCTCTGGTCATAGCAATCACACAGAAAGATGTTCTGCAAGAGGATTTTGACCCATGAATTCCTAGTATTGAAAATTCTTGCTTGCAAGCTTCAAATAGTAAACAAAAAATAAAGAATAGCAACGAAACCATGGCACCAAAACTTACCCGTGAACGGGGAATGGTAGAAGCGTAGCTCCAAACCACGCAAACTGCAACAACATGCCCAACTGTGGATGCAGGACCCCAACCTTGCAAAGTTGAAGCAAACAAGAGTAAGCAACAAACAACAAACCAACGAACAAGCACCAAGAGGTCCAACTAGAGTTGCACGACCTCGACTTTGCAAAGTTGAATCAAACAACAAGTAGCATTGAACGAACCAATGAGCAAACATCAACCAGTGAACCAGTAATGTCGGTGAAGAACAATATTTCCCAAATTCACTACAGACATGATTCTATCCAAAATCAGAGGAAATTGTATTGTAACACGCCTGTTGAGTAAACATTTAAGGCTATGAGGCATGTTAGGTAAACACTTAAGGTTGTCAGAACCGTTGAAGGGCCTCAGGTTGTGCAAACATTTAAGAAAGAATGCAGTGTGGCAGGCCTGAAAATGCCTCCCTAAGTACGCAATAATAAAGAAAAATAAATAATAATAATAATAACAATAGTTCGAACAATGGAGACTATGGAAAAACAATTTACTCAGAGTAATATGAAGTCAACTAATAAAAAAATGACTATCCATGCTCAAAACTTTGGATATCTAAACATTTTAATATGAATAGTACAAATTCAAAAAGACCTTAGATGATAAAAACTTTTGATATGCTAACATATAAAATATTGAAAAACTTTTGATATGCTAATATATAAAATATTGAAATGACAAAGCTGACAATAAGACCTCAAATCTATTATCCAATGAGATCATGACATTAAACGACAAACTAATATAAAGTCCCTCTCCCCTTGTGAAAGAACAAGACCTCAAATCTATTATCCAATGAGATCATGACATTAAACGACAAACTAATATAAAGTCCCTCTCCCCTTGTGAAAGAACTAATAACATAACCATATTTTTAGTTTTGACATTCTCTCTCCAAGCTTCAGAAGATTGCAAATAAATAAATACTCTGTTTTATCTTTGTTGCAGACGGTGGGATGACTTGGTCTGGGCATTATCTGAATGTACAACCTCGGTTTTTGTCTCTTTAAATTCCTCTAGACAGACGAGCATGCTCTCATGTTTATATTTGACCTCTAGCAGTTGAATTTGAATTATAAAGGACAGTCTTGTTTGCAATGGAATATTTGTACAAGGCATCTCTATTGTAGAATTCCAGAGTATAATTGGACGGAGTAAGCTAACTCGGGAGCAATATTCCCTCCCAAGCCTACTCCCACCGGCAGGTAGCTTTCGGCGACTCCCGTTCGTGATGTGGCACTGCCCCGAGAGGTTGCCAGCATTCCTTCTGTAGCGCGAGAGACTTGATACGGCAAGCAATATCCAACACCATGCTCCCATCTGCTATCCCTCACATCCATGCATCCATCCAACCTCTCATCCATGATCCAACCTTTTCAGACTCTGGCCGGTCCTCCGGGTGGCTGACGGTGTAACACAAAACGTCTTGAACAGTAAACGCCGTGAGCACCCCTCCGCGCCCGTTTTCAAATTTGAAATTCGCTGGATTTTTTTTCACGTGGGACGAGCTATATTACCCCCACGCCCCCATTTTTGAATTTGAAATGCGCTAGTATTTTTCTCCTGGGACGAGCTGTGGGAATCAACCCGGCTATTTCTTCAACTCAAAATATGTGCGGACGAATCACAAGCCTCAATATCCATTCAATATTCAGGTGAGTATGAGCGAATACAAGAATATGAGATTACAGACAAGTGGATGGTCGGTATCTCTGTTTTGGCCAAAGAAACTGATGCAAATTCAAGCGAGAAGAATCAACGAATCGATCCCATCAAGAATATCGATTCCGTGCTCTCAGAACGCCACACGGAGCTCATCCATCTCCCGCAGCATCTCTGCAATCTACAAGAGGCGGACATTTTGTTTGCCAAGCTGCTGGAATCAATGAAGAAACGTCTTAATAAAACTGTGATTGAGGAGGACTTCAAACAGTTCCAGGATGACCGGGGAATGCACTGCACGGCTCGGATGCAGGAGGTGTTTGCTGCAACACGGGTTTCATGGATGGGTGTAAAATTCCTGGGGAAGGAGCGGGAGATGTTGGAGAAGGCCAAGGGCATTGGTTTCCCAACTTCTTATCCCATTTAGTATTTTTGAGCTTGTTGCAGATGGTCGTGGACCAGATCACTAAGAGGAGCTTGGAGTTGGTATTTATGGTACGAGAATACATGGAAAACGTCATATTGCAAGTCATTGACTTTTATTGCCAGTGTTATCCACAGTTGCAGGCCGATGATTGAGCAGTCATCCAAGATCTTATTGTGAAAAAGAAGAATAAATGCGAAAAACATGTAAAGTAGATGATCCAAATGGAAGAACTTGTCGACTTCACTCTAGACCCTTTGTACATGGAAACATACTGCAATCTGCTCACATCCAAGTTCCAGTTCATAGAAAGACTGCGCGTAATCTCATCTTCGTTGCAGAAAATCTGAATAATGGCAATGGCGACAAGTCTGTGGTCTTTGATGGAATTGGACAAGTGGATGTATCGGAGATCTCTATTGAGCCCATGGAGGAGGCATACAAATGAGCGTGATGGCTTACTGGAAGGTGGTCACTCTAAGAATGGAAGATGAGATTCCGTTGTATCTCCAATTTGTTTGCAGAAATTTGGTGATGTCCAAAACCAGGTACAACTAGCAAAAATAGTCTCACATTGTGGTATCCTTTTATCTATATCTACTTTTTAATTTAATCTTTTCTGGTATATATGTTTTAAACACAATTTCGACATCTACTTTTTATTTAAACAAAGTTTTTGACATTAATTATGAGCAAATAAATTTCAGTTCTTTAATTATTTTTTTTTTTTTTAAGTAAGTATTTTATATATAAAGGACCTTCCTGGTGTCAAAAACAAGAGTACATACACTGAGTCTACCGGTTGTAATTACTGAACTGCTCCCGAAGGAGAAACCAGTTCAGCCAACCGTATAATTCGAGTAGCAAAATTTCTAACAGTCCTAGAAAAACCAGGCAAATTAACTACCATGAGAGCCACTAGAGCTAAAGTAAGGAACAAGTATTGTATGATCTGGCACATACTCTAGCAAGAGACCTGGCCAGGGCTCCTCAGTGACAGGTGTCCCACTAGTCCACTGCATATCCGTGGCGTCGGTGCCCTTGTCCTCGTAAGATACCGTCCTGACACTTGCCGGCGAGGTGTGCTGCTGCAGACTGGTGTCGATCACCTCCGCTACTACCCCCTGAACAGCACCTTTGATAGTATCTTTTTCGCTAGCCGGGGTCTGTTCCTGCTCGAGAGTATCCATGAGTGCTAGTTCGAAAGCCTTCCCGTCAGATTGCGGGCTCTCCTCTGTAGCGTCCTGCTGATGACTGCTCGCGTGATCGCTTGCAGTGAGAGATGCGTCACTGGAATCCTCAGGGGAGGCTTCAGGGGGATTGGCAAGAAGCTGAAGAAGGACTGACAGCCTTCCCTCCATCTGTTGAACGCGGAACTGGAGGTCGTCCATTCCTTCCCGGAGCTCAAAGACTAAATCATGCAGAATGGTGGAGCTTTCGCGCGATATGTGGGGGGAGGGCGTCTTCAATTTGCTACGGGGTC
>JASDQU010506975.1:20060-61684 GCA_032191745.1 Picea mariana
ATCATTAAACTCATGTAAGAGGGTGGGTGTGAGAGTCACATCCCATATTTATTGGAAAATCATGGAGAAGAAGCAATAAACATTGGTCAGCGTAAGCATTCAATGACCTTGGGAAAAGAGAGGAAATTCATATGGGTTGTTACAGACAATTTTTACACATTGAGTTGGGCATGAAAAACAAGAGAAGATTAAGGAAAAGAGCACCATAGATGGAGCAAGGAGGCTGAGCGAATTTAGGAGCATGCTAGAGTGTTTGGGAGAATATTTGGATTTGGAATTGAAGAACCATGTTTTCATGCCTGAAGAGTGATCTCCTAGACGAGTTGCACTGTAACAAAAAGTGTTGTTGTTGGTTGTTGATAGTTTTCTTGACAATGAGTCCCTTGAGTTCTCAACAGAGAGATTCCTAGTTTCCTATGCCAAAGAGACCTTGATTAATGAATGGGACACTTGATATACTGAGATAAGTGAAAGGGTACATTCCTCAGGTTGGGTAGGCCAAGGGGAAGAGAGCTAGAAGGAATTCATGATAGCTGCATGAGAAAATTAGTGCATTGTGTGTTAGTGAGCTATTAGTGGGTTGTGAGAGGCACCCTTTTCTTGTGGATTCCTAGCCCTAGTTTGGGGGTGACTTGCAGTTGAGACATAGAAAAACAATTCTATGGTTGGGTGGAACATCCTTCCCAAGCAGTTGGTTGCATAAACGTTTTATAAAGAAGTGTTTATTTATTTATGAGTTATTTATTGAGTTTAATTATTGTTGCTTAATATGTGTATGTGAACGGTTATTGTTGTTGTGAATGGTTATTTACTGCATTCCTATTCATTTATAATTGTTGTAGATGCATTTCATTATGGGTATCCAATTCTGGTTTAAATGGTGAATCAAATCATAACTGGTAAGCTACAATAAATAAATCAGCAAGAAGAAAATTTTGTTTTTATGTTTTCTGCAAGTAGTGTTCTCTGGGTGAGATGGGGGACATTACATTTAAATATAAAGATCACAACAAACATGAACTATTAAGAAAGGCCAAAAATGTAAATCCTCACAAAGTTTGCGATCAACCATTTTATTCCTTGTCGTCTTGTTTTATGTGTTGAATGGATTCTATTTGCTTTCTTTTCTGCAACAAAATAATTGAAAATCAGTATTTCACGCAACACTTAAATTCAATGTACATAAAATAATAAATAAATTATTACATACCTATGATGCACATTGTAGTTGGAATGGATCCTCTTGCGACAAAATTGTGTTTATTTCTTTTAATATTTTCTTCTACACTTTTTTGGACATCCCTACCAACATGTCTTGGTTTTCCCTTTGTTTTCCCCTTGGAATTTTCAATAATCCATGGAAAAAAAAAGATATAAAAATTATTAATATTTAAAAAAAAAATAAGATCCCGGTGCGTATATTAAGATAATACACACTGGTGCATCAAAAATATTTATATGCATTGGTGCATCAAGAATACAAATACACATAAGTGCAGTATAACAGTGTCGTTGAAAAATTGAAAATGTTTTACAAATTTTTGTATTCATCCGGTGCTTTATGAATTGAGAAAATCACAACTTCCTAAATATTGTTTATTACGCAGCTTTGAGTAGTGAACAAATTTAAGAAATGACAATTTCCATATAAAAAAATTAATTTTTCCATTTTAAAGTCAACGGTGTGCTTTGTAAACAATGTGCCTCGATGCGTATTTAGGTAAAATGCGCACTGCCGACCGCGGAAATGATTTTTCAATAATATTTTGAATTGAAATAAAGCGATGTTGTTTACAAAAAAATACGTGTCGATGCAGTTACTATGTACAGAACGCTTGCTATGTAAAATATGGCTTGGGATCCAATGCAATGAGTGGTTTCATTGCAATGGATAGGAAACACCCATATATAAATAAACAAACCCTATTAAGTAATTGTGTTTAAAAAATATTTTTCTTATGAAATATAGAAGGAAAAAGCAAAAAAATAGTGAGGAAATTAGGGCTTCAAACACTGAAGGTAACTATGAAACCCTTTCTTTTTATTTCAGAATGCACTGAAAATTATTTGAATCAAATAGGAGAATGAAAAAGATGATTAATAGAGTGAAATCATATACCTGAAATTTCTCCTCTGTAGATTTTTATGTGACTTACATTAATCCCCCTCGAATTTGCTCTTAAAAAAAATCCACCCACTCTGAAATCTTTGCTGATAAATCTCTGTTGCACAAATATCCTTTCTAAAATTTGGCAAACAACTGAAAGAATGAATAGGGTTTTACTTTATAAACACAAACACTCAGATTCCCGCTCATTTTGTTTTTGTATATTTCAATGCATTCATGATAAACAAACGCACTATTTTTTTCTTCAAAAGATACATTTTCGGTGTGCTATACTGTGAGTAGGGCACTGGTGCGGCTTGTACATATAACACACCAATTTATTTTCATAATAAACTTCAAAGTATTGATAGTAAGAACACAATATTTTTCTAACTTGCTTCAGTCAATGCGTTATACAGTTCGAAACACATCGATGCAAAGTGTAATTAATAACGTACCAGGGCAATGTGTAAGAAATGATGCACTATAAGATAGTTAAATTTGCACAATGAAAATGTAAACATTCACATTTAAAGTTTGAGAAGTTTTATCTTTCTGGCGGCAATAACAGAGGTCAATGTTTGGTGCTTCTCTCAATTACATGCACTGAATATGATAAAGTGCATCGTGGGAGAGAGAGGTAAGGGGATACAATGACTTAGAGGGGGAGGGGGATACATAGTGAGGGGGAGAGAGGGGTAGATGCAGGTGAGAGAGGGGGTGGGGATATAGGGAGAGAAGGAGAGGGAGGGAGAAAGCTAATGAGAGAGAGAGAGAGAGAGAGAGAGAGAGAGAGAGAGAGAGAGAGAGGCCGAGCATAAAATTCACATTTTCTATGTTCGAGGAGGATATTTTTAGGGATCAAGTAACTATTTCATATTTTGTATAGGAATATTAAGATTTCTTATATAGCTGGGTGGAAAAAAACAATGATATTGTAGAAAAAGACAATAATTTTTTAAGTGTGTTGTCAAGTTATAAAAATTATTCGAAGTTATTTTTGAAGTTAGATTTGTCTATGCTACACAAGATGACGATTTTGACTGAAATGCAAGAATTTGTTTTTGTAATATCAACTGGCCAATTCTTCAGATTCCAACGCCTCATTTTGTATCTTTGGAACTCCTTCAAGTTCTCTCATGCCGATTGTGGTATGTCTAGATTTTTTTGATAATTCATTTATATCATTGAATTTATGTTATGTATGCATGTGCAGTTTAATAATAGTTCATTGAATTTTGCAGGATCAATATTTAGGATCGATTTCAATGCTCAAGATATTCTCGTGGTCCCAAAATTCCGCAAGCTCTTATTAGGAGAAATATACCGTAAGAAGATGTTTGGTGAAAATGGAAAACTTATTTACCCTACCAATCCTAACATGGCATCTTCCATCAACCATCTTGGGTCAACAATATCAGACCATGAATTTGATCTCTTTTACGTAGACAATCCCATAGGGCATAAGAAAAAAATGATTGAGTAATTGTGTTTTTTGTATTTTCAATGGAACTAATTTAAATGCATTTATTAATTCGACATTTATTTTATAAATGGGTTGGTTTCATGCTTATTATTGGGAAAACATGTTCATGCTTCTAATAAGTGTTTGGTATAATGTTTGAACATATTAAAAGCATTGTGTTACTAATATTATCGATGTAATGTTCAATATTTTTAAAATCAATATTATGATGATGAACTACATGTACACCATCTACCATTGCACCCCAATACAATGTCATTGTCACAAGATTTTTTCTAAATTAGAAGAGCTCAGAGAGGAAGCATATTGAGAATGGTTGAAACAACCACCTCTTCAATTCCCACCATATCTTGAGTCACCAATTCAATACCTCTATAGTAACACTAGTTCTTCACATGTTGGGGATGGAGGCAATGATATAGAGGTTGGTATGGATGATTTCTTGTGGGATACTAGGGCCATGAAGGGAATTTTTTTAGATGCATTCCAACAAAATGAACTAGGGGAGGGTATTGATGTTGTAGATACCTTCTACGCTATCCTGAAATGTTCTTCCACCACTCCTCTATTTGATCTAGTATAGGGGCCTACAAGGTCTACCCAAATAGGGACAACAATGTTAATGTACAACTTGAAATCAATGTATGGTATGTTAGACACGTGTTTCTCGACACTTGGTAACAACCATTAAGTCCCCTAAATTTTTAAGGAATATTTTCACACAATGAAGGAAGAAAAAGGTTGATTTTATTCATGCTTAATGACAATGCAAACTTCTATTTCCCACTAATTACAAGTTACTCAAAGATAAGGTACTTCCGAGTGATAAGCTCTTGTCTGATAGCCACATAGAGGTAAAGAAAATGATGAAAATGTTGGGTGTTGAGTACATATCATACCATGCATGTATGAATGATTGTATTCTATATAGAAACGAATATGCGGACATAGACATATGTCCAAAATGTGGGCATGACAAGTACCATAAATCCAAAAACAAGGGTAAGGCACACAGTCCTCCTCATAAGATATTGAGGCACATGCCTATAATTCCAATGATTAAAAGGATATTTCGTTGCAAACAACTAGCCATGTTGTAGGGGTGGCATGACTCACATAGAAGTGAGATGGGAGTTATGTGAATCTTGTTGGGCCCTTCATTTTTGGAATGGATAAGGATAAAAGAAGTGGAGGCAAATTCAAATCAGCCACACGACAATTAGAAGTTTGTAAGCCATGGAATCATTCAAATGAACAATGAAACAAATGAAAGCTTCAGAAGCAACGAAAAAATAACAATATCACAGACAGATTAAAGAATACATGAAGCATAGACGAGTGGATTTGATACGATTAATAGAATATGTCAAAGACACAAAAATATAAGTAAAAGGGAAATGTAATGGGATCAGGTTAATGATGTTTTCAATTTTAATGATATTGCTACAAATGTTAGGTTTTGTTAATATTCCTTTGGTTTGGGTCTATTTTTCTATTTCCATGGGTGAGTATTGTAATATTTTATGTGGGTATGAATGTTGCATTCACAATAGATATTGAGTCTGTGTGTATTTTGCAAGACACTATATTGTAGATCTGGGTGTTGTGAGGAGAGATATTTGAGAATATCAGCTATAAGAATGGTTTGTACCACTACTTCTAATACAATGATATTATTTGGGGCCATCAATTTGTTTTTGAGGTTATCTTTATTGTTATGAATGGATCTATATTGTTGTTGCGTATCTTCTTATTCTTTTCCTTTTCTATTGTTATGTAAATGGTATCACAACTTAAACTTAATAGATAACGTATGGATCTAAATAGTATATAAGTAGATATGATGTTGTGTTCTCCATAGCTCCTTCCATATTTCAAGTCTCGACTTCACTTCAGGTGAGACCTCCTTCCCCCACAAAAGGTTGAATATGCAAACATACTTAGAATACAACTGTGCCTTTTTGTTGGAAACTACCGAGAACCATGGTCTCAATATTACATCAACAAATGGTTCCGTTGTCGAGACCAAGCTTGAGAAGGAGTTCTTAGAGGATGCCTCATCAGATTTATATGTATGAGGTTGAAAATTGGTGGGAATGAAAGTGTGAGGTGTTCATAGTACATGAATACAAGCTGTGGCATAAAATTTATAGAGTTGTAAAAGATTATGTTTTCTATTCAAAGCCCGCTAGTGAGCAGTACGATATTTTCTAGATCAAGTTCCCTAAAGAGTTATTTCAGTGGTTAGATTGACTGCAAGAAGCCCTAGAATACAAAGATCAGGTCAAAAAGAGATACAACTGGACTACTAAAGGTATAACATATATTCATTACTTAGATCATTATATCTCGCGAGTTGTAGACTTTTGGGTGAAGACTATTCTAGAAAGTTACATTATTGTGTTTGTGACAAATAATGATTAAGCCTTTTCAAAGGTCAAAGTAGTATTCAGAGAAGGAGCTAGCTGAGGAAGACTGTTGAGGGAAACACCTCTCTGGATCAAGGTACTCTTGGTAGAAGAAGGAATTTTGTCTATTTCTACAGGCAACATGGTAGCTTAAACCCCTACACTTGGGAGAAAGGTGATTTATTGGAGGATTCATGATTTGAGTAGCAAAAGAGCCTCCTTAAGGCATGGGGGGTCGAAGAGAGAAGAGTGCACGAGTTGAACGAGCTCTGAGGAGGGATTCCATCGGTAAAAAGAGGATGTTAAAATTTTTGTTGTCATTGATTTCAAAGACAAGAAGAAGACCACCTTTACTACCGAGTGTGGTTCTTTTTCTTATAATGTTATGCCCTTTGGGTTGAAGAATTCCCCTACTATTTTTTCTCGAATTGTGATTGTTTCCTTTTGGGATTTTATTCACAAGTTTCTTGAGGTGTATATGGATGAATGGATGGTGTATAGTTTTCTGAAGGAGCACATAGGTTTACTACGGTTAATGTTTGATCATTGTAGGAAGTTACAGATCTCACTAAACTTGAATAAATGTATATTTTTCATGCCTTTTAGAAATTTGTTGGGATATATTGTATGCAGGGAAGGAGTTTTGGTTGATCCTACAAAATTTGTTGTGATACTTAATATGCCTCCTCCTACGATTTCTAACTAGTTGTGGTCCACTCCGGGTCATACTGGGTATTATCGTAGGGTTATCAGAAATTATGCAAGCATAAGTGCCCCATTGGATAAGTCGTTGAAGAAATTTGAAGTCTTCAATTGGAACCCCGAGTGTGATCAAGCTTTCAACATTCTCAAATAAAATATGAGTACTACTCCTATTTTTATATATCCTTATTGGAAGGTGTAATTCCATGTTCATATCGATGCTTCTGGCATTTCTTTAGGTGTTTTCCTTGCACAAACTAGTGAAGGAAGTTTGGACCACCCTATTTATTTTTCTAGCCAAAAGCTTTCACAAGTCGAGCAAAAATATACTACTACTGAAAGAGAAGGTGTGGCCATGGTATATGATCTACAAAAGTTTAGACACTTTTTGTTAGGAGGCCATTTTAAATTCTTTACTGAACATTCAACTTAGAAATATTTGGTCAATAATCCTATGTTAGAAGGAAGGATTTGTAGGTGGTTTCTTTTTCAATAATTTTCTTTTGAATTCATTGTCAAGCCGAGAAAATTGCATGCTGGTCCTAATCATTTATCTCGGATAGAGTCAAGAGAGAGTGGTAGAGTTGTAGATGACCAAATCCTAGATGTAGATATCTTTAAAATTGAGGCTATCCCGGATTGTATTTTTGATATTGAATTGTTTCTAACTATTGGTAATGTGCCTGATGGATACTCTACAACTCAGAAGAATCACCTCGTGGTCTTTGCAACAAACTATTAGTTGATCACATGCAAATTATATAATTTGGGACTGGATAACATCCTTAGAAGATGCATACTTGAACATGACAGGCTTGAGATCTTATGGGAGAGTCATAATGGAGTTGCGGGAGGACATGTTGGAGGAAATTCAACTACACAAAAAATACTTCAGATAGGATTATGGTGGCCAACTGTGTTAAAATATTTTAAGGATTACACCAGAGCACGTGATATTCGTTAGAGAGTTGGTAAGTCATCGTGTAGGGATGAGTTTCCCTTACATCTTGTTTGGGCTCTTCAAGCTTTTGATAAATGGGAAGTTGACTTCATAGGACCTATCAATCTGCCAGCCAAGCACTCAAAGACAAGGTATATCATCACTACTATAGACTATTTGATCTGCTGGGCTAAAGCATAACTTGTTAGGGATTATTATACAAATATGACAACCATATTCATGTTTTAGAATATCATTACTCAGTTTCGGTGTCCTAGGAGTTTGACTAGTGAACAAGGTGTCCATTTCATCAAAGATACAATAACCACCCCCACTCGAGAGTTCCTGGTTCAACATCACAAAAGTAGAATGTATCATCCGCAAGTCAATGGTATAGTGGAAGCATTTAACAAAAATTTGGAGAAAGTATTGACAAAAGTATGTTGTGCTAATCAATATATCTGGGATGAGAGACTTCCAATTGTGCTATGGGCCTGCAGAACCACTATAGATATGTTACATAGATATACTCCCTTTCAACTGGTGTATGTGAGAGAAACAATATTCCCAGTCGAGTTCATCACTCTGAGTCTATACATTGCACATGTGACTCATATGACGGATGATGAATCAATTGTGGAATGGGTTGTGAAGCTATTGGAACTAGATGAAGGAAAATTTCTAACAGATTTTGATCAGACTATGGAGAAGGCTAGACAAAAGGCTTGGCATGACAGGAACATCAAGACCAAGACTTTTCCGCAAGGAGATTGGGTATTTCTCTATGAAAGTAAGTTTCAAAAGAATCTAGGGAAGTTACAAATGCATTGACTTGGACATTTTATAGTTGTGGAAATTTTGGAGTTAGGAGTTGTTAAGCTAGAGAAATTGGATGGTGTTCTTCGTTTGGGTTGGGTGAATGGTGCACGCTTGAAGCCTTACCTCTCTTCTCATTGAAGAAATTTTCTCTATGCTCCTATAACAGGGAGTAAATAAAGTAGGTAGGTCTCTGTTTTTTTTTGTCATTTTCCCTTTTTTCTAATAAAGAAGTGACGTATTTAACTATCGCTCAACCCTAGAGTCTAGTTGTCATAGTAATTTTGTCCAATTTGGGTCACATCCTTGTGGTTGGGGGGAGTCCATGTCATATATTTTCAAATAAGTTCCTCTGTTCGAATCATTGTCATGCCCTTATCATAGTGTTCGTTAAATGTAATTGGTACCTTTCCATCGTCATCCTGTCCGTTTCAACTACACTCATTTATGTCCAAAAGGTCACCCACACTTTTCCGGTTGATTTCCAATGAAGTAGTTATTTTCTCGAGTAACATAATATGTCAAATATGTGTTGGTATTTGTGCTCTTTACTTCCCGAATCATTGATCCGATTTCACCACATACGTCCATCATGTCTGCTGTTAATATCAAGTTCATTACATGGTTTCCTCTTTAATGTCTGTTTAATACTCGTTTTGTGCCACCTTCCTCGTGGTTGTTTATAGACTTGTGGTCGCTTCTTATTCAGGTTATTGTTTTCTAGTTGATTGTTTGAATTATTCACTCTGGAGCCCAATGAGAATTCTATGAGTCTGCATCAGTGTCATTGTCTCCCAGTTTTCTTTGTCTATTAGTGTAGGTTCAGAAGCATGGGTTGTGCTACAGCTTGAGGGGCGATTACAGTTCAACCAGATATCGATGATCCGAGAGTTGAGATATTGGGAGATTTGTAGGGAAATGTGGAATCAATATGGTATTGGGAGATTTGTAGGGAAAGGGAGATATGACTTGATATCGATTTTTTTGATGGGGAGTTGTTTCCCCAAATGAAAATTGACACTTATATGGATTATACAACCCTGTCATCTGGAGAGTTAGAATGGAAGTGGAAATTCTCATATATTTCTCTTAAGGAGTCCAATTTAATGAATTTGTGTGACCTTCCAGTGCTCAAAACTACAGGGGAAGTTGCGAGACACACCAAGTTTCTTATCAGTTGAGTTCATAATGGTGCTTTTTGGCTGGACAAAGCATATCCTATCCATGTCGATGATAGTCATCAGTTTAAAGGGATTTCAATGGAAGGAGAAGATGTGTCCAAAGCCTTGCAAGGCTCAGGGAAGCACGACCAAAAGAAAGGAGAAGTCAACATGTATGATATATTTGGTACTAGACGTGGCAGTTGTAGAGTGCTTATCAAGCCTATTAATGATGAGCAAGTATGTTTTGCCTTCTATCTCATTGTGGGAAAGGTCATGAAAAATTACTGCAAGGGAGAATGCACTCTAGATGCTATCTCTGTCGTTGGGTTATGTAAATAGGGATTACCATTAAATTAGTGCAAGTATTTGCTGATGGAGATGATGAAATCTTGTGCTAACATGCATGAAAGGGGTGTAAATTTCATATATGGTTATCTGTTGGTTGCTTTTACAATGTGGAAGTGGAGGCCACCCCATGGTTGCAAACTGTCATACACTCTTGATCACCAAATTTCCAAGATGTTCGACCCATGGTAGGCTAGAAGTGACAACCCCAATACAACATTCAATAATATCTCCTTCTTGTAGTGGTATAATGATCTCATTAACACAACCCTATGGATGATGATTCCAAAGGAGTTGTTAAATTGACATACTAGAAAGATCTGGTTTGTCATGAACAAAGGCTATACCTTTGTGAGGCCCCTAGGTGTAGATATGGAGTTGTTTCACACTACTCCATTGCATTTTTATCTTGATGAGGAAACTTGGGACAAGGAGGTCTATTTTTGTCCTGGTGTATAGAGGGAGAAGAAGAAATTAGGCATATCATATCAGATGCCTGGAATTTCACGACGCGAGGCTCTAGTGCAGAAAGATGTTCCAAGTTCTAGCACGACAATAATGAAGAGACAACGTACACCCATGGAATCAGAGGAAGAAGAGTAAGAAGAGGCCCTGTTGAGGTCAGTTCTGCTGCCGCTGTTTCCATAAATCCTAGATACTACTATGTTCTTAGGTAAGGAGTTTTGTGAATTTATTGATGATATTTTTACAAATAAACCCCGCATTGGTTCTCCACCTTCATCCATCACAACCCATTTTATCACTGATGTAGTCCCTCTTTCTTCACTTCCACCACACACTCACACTACCCCCCTATACCATCCCCCATTCCCATTATCACCATCCCTAATGATCCCATGGTTAAGGTACATAACACTCCTATCATTGAAGAACCCAATCATCAACATACTACCTCCACTACGAACTTTCCTCCTAGTACTCCCTCATTCACTGCTCATTTTATACTAGCATTGTTGAAAAAGATTCTAGCGACCCATTCACCACAGTTGGAGGAAGAACTACCAATATTCCTCTCCCTTTCTCCCAGATTATATAGGTCAGTATCCCCCTTACCACCCCTCAATAAACCAATGTCAATTTAGGCACAAAAAAATAAACAGAAGTGCAAGGTCATACCGGTCAAGATCCTCCACATGAACCAATGGATGTTTCCCCATAGTTTTCTGAAGACATTTTCTCGGTTGCACCAGTGCAATGGGTCGAGCTCATTTCTGATTCTTGATCACATTGAGATGCAAAGATAGATAGTATACAACAAGAAATGGACACTATCTGACTGAAGGAAAAGGAGAAGCCCCAAGCTATGATGGAAAATATTACCAAAGCAGTAGTGGAAGGGGCTCTCATTCAGTCTTCCCTTCATGACCAAATGGGTGAATGTAGCAGGATTTTGATGATGGTCAATGAATTGCTTGGTTTTTTAGAGAAAATAAGTAAGACTGTAGAAGAGATGAGAGTCCAGATCAACGGATGAATGCTGAAGCACAGTCCCTCACTGACCCTATTGAGCAACAGGTGAAGTTTGCTGAGATCCAAGCAACAGATGCAAATCTTGATGCAATGCATGAAGCTGCGCAATCATCCAAGAAAGAATTCATGGACTTCAAATATACAGTTCAAGCTATATATGTCTAGATGCATCAATTGGATTCTGTTGCAGATACAGAATGGAACACACTGATTGCCATCAAACCTGTGGAGCTAGATGTTGTAGTGGCCCAAGAATTTGTTGCCGAGCATCAATTTTACAAAGGAAGTGGCAGGATCACATGGAGAATTATGACAACTTCCTTCAACAAGTAGTGATGATAATCCCATAATCGGGCCCTTCATTTGAAGTAGGACCTAGTAAGGAAGTAGAAGGTTTTCTCGGGGTGAGTCAATGATTGTGGCTGGGGCTTGTTGGGCCCTTAATTTTTGAAATGGATAAGGATAAAAGAAATGGTGGAAAAAGTCAAATCATCCACACGATAGTTAGAAGTCTATAATTCGCGGAAGAAACCAAATGAACAATGCAACAAATGGAAGGTTCAAAAGTAATGGAAGAAGGCAATACCACGGGCGGATTAAAGAATACATGAAGCAACGAATAGTGGATTTGATATGGTCAATAGACTATGTAAAAGACACAATATTATAAGTAAAATGGAAATGTAATGGGATAGGGTTAATGATTTTTTCAGTGCTAATGATATTGCCACGAGTGTTAGGTTTTATTAATATTCCTCTGGTTTGGGTCTATTTTTCTATTTCCATGGGCAAGTATTGTAATAGTCTATGTGGGTATCAATGATGCATTTGCAATAGATATTCAGTCTATATGCATTGTGCAAGACACTATATTGTAGATCTGGGTGTTTTGAGGAGAGATCTGTGAGAATCTCAACTATAAGAATGGTTTGTACCACTACTTCTAATACAATGATATGATTTGGGGCCTACAAATTTGTTTCTAAGGTTATCTTTCTTGTTATGAATGGATCTGTAATGTTGTGTGCATCTTCTTATTCTTTTCCTTTTCTAATGTTATCTGAATGGTATCGCAACTTAAACTTAATAAATAAATTATGGATATGAACCGTATAGAAGTAGATATGATGTTGTGTTCTCCATAACTCCTTCCATATTTCAAGTCTTGACTGCGCTTCAGGTGAGACCTCCTTCCCTTGAAAAATGTTGAATATGCCAACATACCTAGACTACAATGGTGCCTTTTTGTTGGAAACTACTGAGAACCCTGGTCTCGATCTTGCACCAACAAATCCTAGCATATTCAATATCCATGAAGCATATAGAGGATACATGGCCAAATAAATTCAAGGATGAAGTACGAAGCCTATGATTAAGCATAGCTATGGATGGATTTAACCTATAACAAGAACTATTCTATTTGTCCAGTAGTAGTGATCAATAAAAATGCCCCCATGGTTGTCTAGGAAGAATGAACATCTTAAGCTGGCTCTTATAGTCCCGGGTAGAAGACAAGTGAAGAGAAAGGATGTCTACCTCCAACGACTAATATATGAATTTAAGAAATTATTGGAAGGGATACATGTATATGATGTATCAAGACCCATCCCAATGGGGAGGTCTTTTACATTGTATGGAATATGTGTATAAACCACACATGACTATCCTGGACTAGGATTTTGTTCTAGTAAGCATGTCCATCGATTTGTTTATATTTGTAATTTTATTTGGCATACTTCATTTGGTACAACTATATTTTTGACACTAACATGCTATGTATACGATAACATTGCAGGTATTGTAACAAAAGGGTGTCATGTATGTAAATGTTGTGGACCTTCTATAAAGGCTAGGTGGTTTAACCACCTACGAAAGCTGGTGTATGAGTGTTTGAGGGTATTCCTCCCAGAAGACCACCCTTATAGAATAGTTTCATATGCTTTCAATGGTAAACCAGAGAGAACCCAAAGACTTGAAATAATGACACCAAAATATTGGAATAGGGAATATGACACAAAGAAAGATAAGAAAATGGAAGAATTGTTTGATTCAAATGGGGAACCTATGTTCGCTGATCCTGAATTTTTTACACCTATGTGAGAAAATTCTCATTGGGATGAAAGGAAATATGTATTTTATGAGCTTCCATATTGGGAGAATCTTAACATTGATCACTTACTAGATCCCATGCACATATTAAAAAATGTTTCATCTTCTTTATGGAGGCACATATCATGGAATAAAAGTGACACATTGGACGTCAACAGAGATATTACTGCTTCAAATACTAAAAATATATATTGGACAAGAAACAAAACTAGAGGAGAGGTTGGTCCCTCTTGGTCTTTTAAAGAAGGTAATGTCCCATGGATTTTGAAGAAAGATGATATTTCTATGGCGAAGGATGTTATATTTGGTGTGAAGACACCTTCTTTATACGGGTCAACTCTACAATGTTGCTTCACTATAGACGAGAGTTTTTTAAGGTTGAAATCACATGATCATCTGAACCTTCTAAGGGTATGTATGTTGAATACATGATTTTTCTTCTATACTGATGTCAGTAAAAATATGCTATGCACTCACAATTTTATGGAAATTAATGATGTGTGTGTCTATTTTGTAGTGTCATTATCCTTTGCTCGTGCGTGGTTGTGTGAACCATGACCCCCCCCAGGACGTATGACATGCCATATTGAAATTATCTAGATTTGTACGTTGGATCATATCAAGGAAGATTCATGTGCCTAACATTCCATGGTGGCATCGAGAGATAGATGAGATTGTTTATATGTTTGATAAGGGACTGCCCATGAGTTTTATGGACTTGCAATTCCATATCCTAATTCACCTACATGATGAGGTTGAATTAGCTGGGGTTCTCTCATGTCATTGGTTGTACTTCTTAAATAGGTACATGAAAAAATTGAAGGGGTTTGTTCAACAAAGGGAAAAACTGGAGGGATCTATGACAGAGGGGTACATAATATACAAGTTGTTCTATTATTCAGTGAGTAGATCAAGCAAATTGATGACATAGAAGGGGCAGTCGTTTGGTACAACCATTAAGATGAGGATAAAAGGGAAGGAGAACTACTCCAAACGAACAGAAAAAGGCACTTGTAAAGAGTAAGTCAGTGATATTTTGTTAATTCAGTACAAAGAAATTGTTTACATTGAATTTGATAATATATATTTCATCCTATTCTATTTGTTTTGAATTCTTTTATACATCAACAAATTTATAAAATTTGATGCCATCAATAAATTTGTTCTTTAAGTTGATAATATATATTTGATCTCATGCTATTCGTTTTGAATTTTTGTATACATCAGCGAATTTAGAAATGAATTCCATAAATAAATTTGTTCTTTACAACATGGAGGAAAAGCGACCATGGGTAGCATTGCATGAATAGAAAAGAATAAAATGGGACAATGACAGGAAAACATTCATATGGTTGAATGGTATAAGAATCCCTTATCCTGATCATTTAAAATAAAATATGCCAAAAATATGTCCCAACGGTTAGGTGGCTGACCAAATATAAGAGATATATGCTATGTCTGGTCGTAACCCACATGGAGAATATTTAGATGCACTAAACATAGGGATCATATGAAACAACTCTGTAATAACCCTCTTTGAGTACTACATTATATTTATAATATTTCGCATTTGAATTGTAACATGTATTATGTTTTTATTAATGCTTCGGTTATTAGACATACGACACCATCCTTTGTTCACATTTTTATAGGTGCATTTATTCCCATCTATGTTGGTGTATGGAAATAATTTTTTCATTGAGTATTTTGATGATGGACACATCACAAAAGATTGTGGAGTGGAGGTCAAGTTCGACCAATCTATTCGTGCTAGCCACTATGATGAAAACATGATAAAGGGGAAGGTAGGTTACATTGGAAAGATACAAGATATCATGCAAATAGACTTCTCATTGTTTCAATGTGTTTTTTTTTTCTTTCAAGTGGTGGGATACCTTCGAATAGAGAAATGTAAAGGAAGATCGTTATAGTGGGATAATATGTATTAACTCTAAACAATTGTGGGTTGAAAGTAAGGAGCCTTATGTTTTCCCAAAGCATTGAAACCAAGTGTTTTTTTACCCAAATGTGTTGGATGGGAATTGGTGGTTTGTACTGAGACATGATTTGAGATATAAACATTTTTTTGAGAACAACAATGTTACAATGCCAAGCGAGGAAGATAGTTAGGGTGATGGCAGACTAATTTATAAATGATTTGTTTGGACATTCATATTGTGGATGTGTCATTTTATTATGGGTGTCTATAATGGACAATTATGTTGCTTTTTTTTCCTTCATTTTATAATTATGTTGGATATGAAAACTTAACAACCATTTACAACCACCATATTGAAAATACACTAAATAGACATAGAAGCATAAGATGTAGTTTTGATATATTTTTACTATCATATTTATTGTTTATTATAACAAATTTATATTGTATTGTATTAAAATATGTTTTTGTTAACCTTTGAATTACTAAGCTTTAATTGACATATCACAAAGTTGGTGGCGTACAATAGTGAATATTTATTTTAAATTATATTTTATTTAACAAAAAATGAAGATATTAAAAATATTCAAACCACAATTTTTTGTTTTGTTTGAGAAAATCAAAATTCAAATAAATATACACTTTGATGGAACTTCTAAGGAAAATTACAACAAAATAACTTCATGCAACATCTACAATACTTGTGGTGTTGGCATTACCAACTTTGATGACATTCCCCACCTTAACTCTTGCAACTATCATGGCCTTTATTAGCATAATTTATTTGCATAAATGGGACACTTATCATGTCAATCCAAGGTTGGTAAACTTGCGAGGCACAATCACTGTATGTGAGGGAATTAGCTTTGAAATTTGTTCTATAGACTAAGAAGGAAATCCAAAATTGAAAGTAATCATCAACTATCCTTTGAATCTAGAAAGTGCAATCTAACTTGATCTACAAAACTTGCACAAGATATAATTCTTTCAACCTTAGTTTTTCACAGTTCCGTTGGTAGAAAAACAAGTTACAAAGTAAAGTTTTCCACATTGGTTGTGAGCTCTTTGCAATAGTACTCTATAAAATAGTGAAGTTTAAAGGTTGGAAATAATGTTTTAACACACATGTAGAATGAAAAGACTATAGACTAAAATATAACACTTTCAACCTTAGTTTGTCATAGTTCCACTGGTAGAATTTTTGTTTACAAAGTGAAGTTTACCAAATTGGTTGCGAGCTCTTTGCAACAATACTTTGTCAACTAGTGAAGTTTAAAGTTTGGAAGGAGGTCTATCACTCATTCAAATGCAAGGAATTTCGAAATAAAATCTGACTTCTTCAATGTAAATTGATCATAGTCCCATCGGTGGAAAAACATGCTGCAAAGTGAAATTTTCCACAATGGTTGTGGAATCTTTGCAATACTACCTGGTTCAAATTTATTAATGTTATAGATTGGAATAAGGCTAAATCAATTATATAACTTTTAAATCAACTATAAATTGAAAGTGGAAACTAAAGTAAAATATGAAATTTAAATCTAGAAATTAGAGTGTTGTTAAACAAAAGAGTAAAAAATGTTACCAAAGAAAGAATATGCAAAAATAAAAGCTTATGCACAACAATGTACAACAATGCCATGGACTAAAGAAAGGGGGCCCTCCAGGCCTGGTTCATGCACAAGAAGAAGAAGAAATATAGCTAAAGAAAATGAGAGCCTTTCTATTAATCATAAGACTAATTACAAAACTAAATTCATAGGTTCTTTTCTACCATTCCCCATCCCCCTCAATCTTCATAGTTTATATTATTTATAAAAAATAGAATGTAACAACTGAGCCTAAGAATACTCTCATGGAATAATGATGCAACTGATCAGATCCTAAATGTGTTGAATTACTCCATTTGGCATCCACGATTGCAACAAAAAATATGATCATTTCATCTTTAGAAAAACAACCATATCTCCCAAATCGTGCATTCTATGGGAAATCTGCTTCTCATCCCCCTAATTGGGAATGTTTTTAACAAAACCCATGTCCTGAAATTTATGAATTCATTCTGACCAATCCATAAATCACATATGAAGATCATTGCATGTTCTTGCTTCTAAATATTTTCTTGTAGATACCTGAGATGACCAAGTAGTGACCAAGGGTTTCCTGGTCGATTTTGTGATATCCAGAAGGAAACATACGATGGCATGAAGAGAAGGATCAAATTCCAAGTTCTCATTTCCTCCATCCCAACCTGCAACCATCTTGATGAATGACAAATTACAAGATCTGAAGTTTTCGTCTAATTTATGATAAAATCCAAATTTAAACTATTTTATTATTTTTACTAATTAAAAATAAAACAAGAATTTACCTAATTATTCCTTGGAATGTATTTATTAGGCTAGGATGGATGGAGAATGTGCCAAAAAGAGAGATATTAAGGCAACAAGATCATAATTTTAGAAGCTTTCTAGATGGTAAAACATGGTCACAACATTTCTCCCAGACTGAGTCTTTTGCATGACCTCATGCAAATAAAACATTCTAAAGTAAATTTTGTTGCTCCTTTTTCTTAGATAGGTCCTGCTGCTCTAAGTAAAACATCCACATTGGATATGGAATTCTTATTAACTTTATTTTGTCTTCTGGTTGCAACTTTTACCTCTTGTTTCTCTATTTGACATTTAACATGTTTCCTCAATTATACCTCTTGGGAGGTTGTCCTGGTTCTTGCATTTGTACTTGAATGAATTCTTGATTTTCCTCTTTTAACATCTTCAGTCCCTCCTTTAATTGCTCATTTTCATTCCTCATCTTGGAACTGGTTTCCTTTAAGAATTCATTCTCATATTTTACGTGTCTTATTAAAACCATCATTTCTTTGATTTCACTTTTTAGTTCTTTGACTTGCCTCTTCTTATTCTTTGATTTTGATCTTGCAATCAAAGTAGAGAGTGGTACCTGGTCCTCTCCTAGTCCTAAATATTCTCTTCTTGTGAAAGAAGTATCCATAGGCATGCTCTCTTCTATTTCATCCAAATTTAGAGAAACTTTCCTTTCTATAGCTGTTGGTTGAAATTTTATTGCTGAAGAAAGTTCTCCCAATTCTATGTCAATAACTATGGGATTCAAATATCTTCTCAAGAAGAAAATTAAAGCATCGTCTTCAACAATTGAAACCTCAAAAATTTGTATCTATGCATGCGTTGGAGGAATTATTTTTATTTCTTCACTAAAATTTGACTTACATGTCAGAGGAAGATTGTTCATGTTGACAACAAAGACTTATCACCTTGTGCTATCTCAGTCTTGAATATGTTGTAGGAGTTATTGATATTGTTTTCCATAATTCATTTTACTTATCAACAAAGGAAGAAATTTATTTCTGATAGTGAAAACCCTAGAGATTTTTTATTTTAACAATTGAAACACTAACATCTGTTCTTGTTCGATTTTGTATATGTTGGAGAAATATCTAATATTTATTCCCAAAATTTTAAACTTGCAAGTCAAAAAAGGGGGAGACTTACTCTATTCACAAGAAAATTCTAGTAAAGTCGGGTTGGTAAAATATGAGTGATTTTTTATGGGATAATTTGAAATATGTATTGATCCAAGTGGATATCGGTGGCCACCCACCTATTCCAACTGGCTCAAAACAATTTGTTGGCAATTTACTATTTTTAGCAGTGTTTTGAGCCCTGAACTTTCGGGGCCATTTTGAGGGCCTAAACAATGATTTTTCACAATCAGGAACCTCAATCCAGCTACATGCTCTAATTGAGACCCCAAAATGAATATCCTTTCTGATAACTTTCCAACGAGCTATCGTGCACCCCAAATAGATATCATATGCCAAATTTACGCCCTCGGGAAGTTGATACACCAAACTACCCAAAATGGGGTCCACAAAACTGTTGGTTTTTTTATCTTCTAGGGTTAGGGTTTTGGATTTTCTTTATATTACAAGGGAATTTGGAGCCTCATTGTAATAATCATATTCTTTCGAATGTGATTAGTCATCACATCTCTTCTCAGAGATAAGCTGTCACGATTCTAGTGAGTCTTTCACTCTGTATTTCTACAGTTTTGTACATTTCGCTCATTAATAGAAATTATGTATTACTGTATCTCTGTGTTTATGGTTATATCTCTGATATATCTCTATATATTTATTTATTATATCTCCCCTTTCATTTCGTGTTGAAAATAATGCGGATCATGTATGGAGAGGTAATGGTAAGTAAACAATTGGTATATTTAGGTAGTGTTTAGATAGTGAATAAAAGGACGAGTAATGAAGTAGGGTAAGGGAATGATGATATGATTTTAATGTGGTAGAAATGGTATATAGTGGTATGGGTAGAATATAAAAGATATGATAGAAATGATATATACAATGACATGGTAGGATAGGAATGATATAGTGGTGGTGGTTTTTTTTTTTCTCATGAGGCTTGGAAATGGATAGGATCTCAGGATCTCAACTAAATTTTTTTTAAGAACCTCTCCCCTCTCAACCATGTTGGTAGACCTTGTCGATTACTCCTTCGACCCCCTCGTCGGAGAAAATATTTGGGTGTCACTGTTTTCCCTCTCCCAGGATCCCTCTATGACCCCAGCCTTAGATTTGTTGTCCCGTACCCTCCCATACCATCTACCTTCCTCCTCCCACTCGGACATCCCACATAATGACTACTCTCGGTCCCATCACTTTGTGTCCCAAACCACCTACTTATCTGTCTTGGTGACACCTCACCCCCTCGACCTTTCCACCTCCCATTCACTTGTCTCTTCTCATCATTCTCACACTCCTTAGGCCTGCTCCCCCCCCTTATTCCATAATGACACACCCCCTCTTTGTACTCCCTATGATACCTCAAAGCTTGGAGATGAAGTTTTCCCAGTCGATTAGAATATCGACTTCATTGGGAAGTTTTTGGATGCATCCCTTATGAGCGGGAGTGTGAACTCATCCTATGTAGCTTATGATACCTCTTTGACATCCCCCGTCACTCAGAAATAATCTTCCATGGAAGACCCCCGATCTAGCCGAAAATGAATGAAGAGGAAAGATGAAGAAGTGAGCTTAGTTCTAGGGGAAGACATTCCACTCAACGATATTTCCCATATGGAAAAAGTTGCACTATTTGGATGATTTTCCAATAGAAAAATGTTGGAAAAGGTATTAAAACATTGAATGCAGGATCAATTCATGCCCATCCTCAGCTATGAGCCAAAATCCCTAACCCTCACCAAAGTATGGATGGATTGGATCACATTATCAGTGGACGATGCCAACAAAATTTTGCAAGCACGGTGGAGTTGGGGGTCTCAAACCTTGTTTCTAAAAAAGTGGTCGATAAATTTCAACGCAAATTTAGAGTGACTGGTGGTAACCCCCATCCGAGTTCACCTTCCAAGTCTTCCCTTACATATTTGGTCAGAAGAAATTTCTCGGGAAATCAAGAATGCACTGGGATTTTTCTATGAGTGCGACAACTCTTACCTCACTACTGACTACATGGGGATGGAGTGGATACTGGTTTGATTAAAACTCTCGGGTGGTTTACCAGACACTATTTCAATCTAGTGTTTCTAATAATCTCTTCGACAAAAGATGGACTATGAAAGAATTCCCTTCCTCTTTGAGAATCACCACTCATACAACCACCTCTTCAAAGACTATTCTAGGAGCTCGAGGCAAAATACATGGGTGAAAAAAATGGAAACCTCAWCATAKACTAGTCCAAGTAACAAGTCACCTTCAAACAACATGTGGAATTATTCAACAATGAAGGATGTCGAAACATCTAGAAAGAATGTAACTGGTTCTAGTAAGGAGCTCCATACCTCTTTCATCTCTCATCTCTTCCTGGGATGGGTATTCCTCTCTTTAGATTCCTTTGGATGCTTTGAAGGTCTCACTACTGGTTAGAGAAGATCCTCCCTTTGCTACAGGAATTCTTGGGATTTTCAAACTCACCTAAGAATTGATTTTCATTCCATTGAATTAGACATGGGCTTCACTTGATTAAATATCTATGTCCCTTACAATGGAGAAAAACAAATTTTATGGGAACATAATCTTAAGAAAAATATGATCAAGTTGAGAAACCTGGTAATTGGAGGTGACATGAACTTCACCCTTGGAGAAAATTAGATATGGGGCCCATCCACTCAATATGACCACCTCTATGAATTTCTCATCCACTCGTTGGATGATGCAAGACTTATTGATCTCCTCACTCCAAAATTGGTCCCGAAATGGAGAAATATGAGAACCAACGTGGACATAATTGAGAAATGCCTGGATTGCTTCCTCATTTTAGAATATATCTTAGAAGAGCTGCCTGGGTGTCGGAAATGGGTCTTCACTAGAGGGGATTCAGACCACAATATGATCATCTTCGAGATTAAGGTCCAACCTTAGAATCCTCAAACACCCTTCAAGTTGAATTTTATCTAGCTAGAAGACCCTTCTTTCAAAGAGGCTATAAAGAGCAACTGGACCCCATTCAATCCAACCCTCCCTGAATCCCCTCCTCTGCAATTCCTTGAGAACATCAAAAGAGAAAAAAAATTAGCACAGGCTTGGGGTGCCAAAAAGAGGAAAATGGAAGTTGAAGCCCTAAAAGACCTAGAAAGAAAAATCTACTCTTGGTTCGATGAAGAAAGTCAAAGTCCATTTTTCGAAGACAAAAAAATCCTTCTAAAGGACCTTGAATGGGAGTGAAGAAAACTCTTGTTTCTCAAATAAAAAGAATGGAGATTAAAAATAAGGGAACTTTGGCTTCAAGCAGGGGATGAAAACACCAAACTCTGTCACAAATTTGTAAACCATAGAAAATCAGCCAACACAATCTAGGCCATAGAACATAAAAATTGGAAAAACACCACCTCTTTTGAGAACATAACATAGGATGGTATCAACCACTTTTAGTCACTTTTCAAGTAATATTCTATAGATACAATTGAAGAGATATGAAAAATAACATTTCTCTTCTCCAGATTTATTGACTAGGATAGAAACAATCAATTGATGGTAGAAATATCCAAAGAAGAGCTCTTGGCCACCATCCACAACTTTCAAAAACACAAAATCCATGACCTGATGCCCTACCGGTGGAATTATACTCAAGTTTCTTTGATTTTATAGGAGAGAACCTTCTTAGAGTGGTCGGATACTCGAAAACTATAGGTTAAATCCTTACTACTTTCAACACAACCTTCATCATGTTTATTCCAAAAAGTGACAACCCAAGCTCTTTTGACCAATTTCTCCCCATCTCCCTTTGCAACAGTATATACAAAATTATCTCAAATATGATTTCAAGGAGACTCCTGTATTTTCTCTCAAACCACATCTCCTAGAAGCAATTTGGCTTCCTCAAAGGAAGACAAATCCATGAGGCCACAGGACTAGCATAAGAAGGCTTACTCTCAGTCAACTCCATGAAGTAGAAAGCAATCTCTCTCAAATTTGATCTCTTAAAAGACTTCAATAAAGTAAACTAGATTTATCTAAGGCTTATCCTCATCCACCCCAGATTCTCCCACTCCTTTGTTTCATGGGTCTTAAATTGCATTAGCTCCACTTCCTTTACATTTCTAATAAATGGTTTAGCCTCTTCATTTTTCAAGCTAGGGCGAGGACTTCATCAAGGATGTCCACTCTCCTTGCTTCTCTTTCTACTAGTGGCAGAGATATTAAGCATACTTATCCACCATGCTACTGCATAAGGTTCTCCAAAGGGTATAATGGTAATTCCATCTCTTTCCCTCACCCACCCCCTCTTTATGGATGATATTCTTATTTTCTATGAAGGACGATCAATATACTTGAACAATCTAAAATCTCTGCTAACCTCTTTCTGCCTAGTCACGAGAATGCAAACAAATCAAGGCAAGTAGTCTATGTTCTCATGGGGACTCTCCATAACTGAACAACAACATGTAGCTCATATCATTGACTTTATAACCCCCGCTCTTGAAGAGGGTTTCAAATATTTTGGATTCAACTTGAAACCAAATTGTTATGGAAAAAAATATTACCAATGGCTTCTAGCAAAGGTGGAAAAAAAACTTAGATGTTGGTACAATCGATGGCTATCCAGGGATGGAAGACTAATCTTGGAAAAATTGATTCTTGAAGATATTCCATTCTACTAGATCTCACTCACATGGGTCCCTAAAGGAATCCTAAACAAGATTCAACAACTTTCCTATCACTTCCTCTAGTCAATTCCAAAGGATCACAAATCGTTGGTCCTATCACCATGGAAAAACTTGACCCTGCCAAAAATGATGGGAGGATGGGGACTCAAAAAGCTACACCATTTTTTTGCATCCCTTACAAAAAAAAACATTTGGAGCCTCATTCAAGGATTAGGTCTTCGGGCAATAATTTTGTAAAAAGAATATTTCCCAGCTGATTCCATTGTGGATTTGGTCAGGAAGTCGAAAAAATCATCTCAGAATGGGTCCATAGTTTGAAAATCCCCACTGAATTCCTTCCCCATTGTTGGAAACTAGCTCACATGGAAGGTGGGAAATGGATCCAACATTCTTATCAGAAAGTACCCCTGGATCGACAACTCAAATCAACACCAGCTACTAGATGAGATCATTCTTTTTCTAAACAACCAAGGTTTCTTTTACCTAAATAAAATTTGGTAGGGACACTGACTAAAATTTCATGAGGTGGGGATTAGTCCAGAACATGCCCAGGACTAGAACAAATACACTACATATATACATTCCTCATCTGTCAGACTCTTGGATCAAGACGATGAACTCATATGGTCTCCTAATCCAAATGGAATATATAGCCCTAAGCTTGTCTATATGACTCTTCTTCAGCACCTGGATCCCCCACCCACTCCTTAGTGGGGGAAAAATCTTTGGAAAATCAAAATCCCAACAAAATCTAAGATATTTATGTGGTTCCTTCTTCATAACAAAGCTCCCACCCGGGATTGAATTCAGAAAAGAAAATTCATAGGGCCAAACAAATGCATCCTATATAAAGTGGAGTTAGAATCAAATCGTCATATATTTATGGATTTCTCTTTCGCAAGAGAGGTCTGGACATAAATTATATCCATCCATAATATCTCAAGCATTTGGTAGGGAGATTCTATATAAGTTACTTTAATTTCCTAGTTCACCAACCTACAAAATAAATAAGGGCCCTTCGATTTCTTGTAGCTTGGGGAATCTGGTTGGATTGGAACTACTCCATTTTTTATGACTCCCGCTCCCCTCCTCTTCTCGATGTGCTTTGGAATATATTTCCATTCTCTCCTCTCTCCCCCCCTTCCTTTCCCCTACATCCAGACGTTTTTATTCAAACCTCATCTCCCTAGGATTTATTTGATGGTGCAACACAAGGACACCCCCTAAGAGGGGGTGCAAGGGGCCTTCTTCACCTCTCATGATCATCATACATTTCTTTCTCTGCTAGAATTGGCCCAATAAAAAACAACCTAATTGAGCTCCTTTCTCTAAAATTCCTTCTTATTATGGAAAAGGAGAACAAATTTGAAAGTATAGACATCTATGGGGACTCCTTCCTCATCATAAATTAGATGACCAACACTTTCTCTATTCAAAACTACTTACTGGAGCCATTATTGCAAGAAGTCATTAGAATAACAAATTCTTTTTCTCACATCTCTTTCACTCATGTGTACAAACATTAAAACTCATCTGCGACCAGTTATACAAGGCCGGTCTGGAACTAGAATGAGGAACATGGAAAATCAACACAAAAACATAGGACTGGTCCTTTGAATATCTTCATTCCCCATGGGACCCTATCCAAATAACTCTTTGAATATCAATGACATGGATCTCATGGACTTTTTTTTTTCTCGTCATTATAAAATTTTGTCTTTTTTAATCTCTGGGCACTATGTCAGTTTATTTTGATGATTTGTAAAAGAAAAATTGATGGTAGTTTTTAGTATGCACATAAGTGCACTTTTTTGTCACTCCTTCAATGAAATCAAAGGGCATGACCCAAAAAAATTCTACTGGCATATACAGTTATAATTTTGTTGTATATAATAAAATTACCGACTTTTTTTCCTTGGAAGAAAAAAAGGAATGATATAGTGGTATAGTATAATAGGGATGATAGGATATAGAAGACGTAAATAAACTTTATTTCATTTATAATTTCAAATCAAAAAATTAAAACAAAAAACCTGAATTATACCATTCCTTGGATTTTGAATGCTTGCAACTTTGATATCCCAAAATTTGATGTCTATAGCTTGGATTTCTTCAATTTGATTTATCTCTAGCTTGAATGTCTTCATAGGTGTTTGATGTGATCTTGATTTGATTTAGTCTTCATTCAATCTCTTCTCTGCTGATCAACTTCTTCATTTATTCATATGGAGCTTATATTGGTATTGTATGCTGAAGATGTAGAAACCATGAAGAGAGAATATAACCTGAAAATGATGTGCACTGGAGTCAAGAGAACACTTTACAATTATGAAAATAAGCAAGGTTGGCGCTGACTACGAGTGTTGATATAAATCTATTGGTTATAATTGGAAAAGGAAATATAATGGAAAGGAACTATGGTGGTTACCATTCAAACTGAACTATACTTCATAAACCATGTTGTTGTTTAATATTGAATGACAATATTTTATTGGAACAATATATAGACATACTGCTGAACTATTGTTACAAGAAACTTTAGAACACAAAAATGACTGTTGCAAGTTGTTGTTGATACCATAAGCCATATAATATTCACATATAACCCCTATTGGTACAATTCAATCTATGTGAATGGATTTTATTGAAGTTGAACATAGAAATAATTCATTGGATTACTGATCAATAATGTAAATCATTAACCAATGTAGGAACACTCACCAATGATGAAAATGAGTGTCAAGGTATCTAAGTACATCCTAATAGGAAAAAATGAGTTGAGTCACTTGCAAGATATGTCAACTGAGATACCTTCATGAATTCCCATTGTTGATAGCAAGGAGGTTTTCCATTGATGTATGCAAGTCCCAAGGCACTTATAAACATCTCTAATCTTAATCCCAGATGATGTGTTGGAGGCGATGGGACAAGATCTGCTGGAAGGTGGGCCTTAAGGAATCCCACATCATTCGATATGAGGAAAACAAAAATTATTTTGAAGAACCTGTTATCTCCTAAACTAACACAGTCAAAATTGTTATTTTGAGGTGATAGGGAGAAGTCCAAAAATTTATTTCTAAATCTTTTTAGGTGTGTTAGATGGTCTACTTTTTGAAAATAAACTTGGAACAAGCATTGAATTTGGTTTTTTCAAGCAAAAGTGAGAATCTCAGGTTTCAGTGGTTTAGGCAGGCCTGAAAAGTGCTCATTAACCACTGAAAGTCGTGGTTTTCGGTAGTTAAGAGGCAAAATAAAGGCCTAGTTAACTACCGAAAACATTTCAACGTGCAAAAAGAAAAGCCCATTCTTTCGCACGAGCTAGCTGTCAGTTGGCGTAATCATGAAGACATAACCGCTGAAACTCGATCAATTTGGTGAGGTAGGATGTTATTATTACATCTTATTGGGATATTGATGCTTCGTTGTCCTTTTAAACCACCATTTGTCATTTCATATGAAGGCTTGGCATAACACAGAATTTTAGGAGTTTGATTCTTGGCTAACTGTATTGATTAGTCACATGGCTTATCATTACTTCAAGTCCCAAGGGGATAGGTTCATAATTACTCCACTTAATCACCATTTCAAATCCATTCATATACAAATCAAATACGAAACTATGTGTATTAGCTATAATCCTGTGTTTTCATTAACCAACTCATACGCTGAAATCAATTGTCACTGTTTCCAAGTGAAGCTCGAGTTATGTTGTTGGTCATCAAGCCATCTGTCATCCAATTCGGAGAAAAGCCTGAGTCATCAAGTAGTCTTTAGAAGCTCTCACTGTTTCAGTTCAATTATATCTCCTACCTGAATTTGAAATTCTCGGCTAATATCCAGCCTTTACTGTTGATTAAAATCTGTTGAAGATTGGGTTTATGCAAATCAAACTCTGAGTCACCCTGTTCTGTGTCTTTTACCTCGACATACACTCTTAGTTCATCCTAAACTTTAGGTGTTTGTCCCCCTAGCTCGCAGATTTTTGCTAAATTGTAGGGACAGTTCAACCAACTCATCAAATGTCGAAAGCTGGACCAACTCTCAGGTCCGAACTAGATGGAACTTGGTACTTGGAGGCACACCCTGAAGTGGACGAATTCTTCAATCTGGTTGGTGTTTTCTCCTACTGTAAAAAGCTTGAAAACTTCCATCAACAACTCTCAGAATCATTTTCCTTATCATACAATGGAAGGAGGGTTGTAATAGGAAAGGAAGAGTTTATAGTAGACGAGGCATCCATTGTAGAGATCACCGGTCTACCTAGGACGGGTGACTGCTGGTTCAAGACTACTCTACTAGTAGACATTGAATTCAGATCCTATCTACAACCTCAACATAAAACTCTCATCTGGAAGAAGGACATCCCAATGTCATTTCTGGAGGCAAAATGGCAGGCTCTGTTGAAGGCCATTTTTTCATACATTACCTGTGAAGGAAGGTACAATAGGGTAATGTACTATCACTTCAAACTGTTGAACCACTTCACTAGTAGGTCACCCATTAACTTACCTTTCTACCTTCACAAAGAACTCACTAAGATAGCCTGATAAGTTAAAGTAAAGCCCACCAAGGTGGCTAGCAGGGTGTCACACCAGGGGTTAATCACACTCATAGTTAAGGAATCCTTGAGAAAGAAAGAAGTTGATTGGAATCATTTCCTATTCTAGAATGAGTTACCAACTAATCTTCAACAGGATAAAAAGGGAAAAAAGTCTGCTACAAAGAAGTCCTTCACCCCTAAGAGCAGTCGAAGAAAGAGGAGGGCTATCTCACCTCCAAAGGATCCAACAGAGTCATCATATGCCAAATGAAAAAGAGCCAAAAGGAAACTAAACTTTGGCAAAGAAGGTGAACAAAAAAAGGGTTTTGCTGAGGGAGATAACCCCTTGAACCTACCATACAGTGATTCATAACCTGAAAAGGAACATATAGAGACACAGGGTGATGAATAGGCTGAGAAAGTTGCAGAAGATTATCCCAACTTGCCCTCACCAACTCCTCCAGGTGAATACAATCAACCATTAGCAGAAGCTTCTTCAAGCAAACCTAAAGCATCCAGGACTCAAAAAATCAATAAACTTCTGAAACAGATCTATGAGATGGAAGTTTTAGAAAGAGTCATTAAAAAGACAAATGCAAAGTTGACTAAAAGAAATGTTGAACTCTATAACATTAACCAAAGTATCAAGGAAAAGCATGATAAAATCAAAGACAAGAACAGGGTGCTGATAAGAGAGAATATGAAGCTGTACAGGCAGCTTAGAATTCTGAGGCTAAAGTTAAAATAATCTCAACCTCCAGCACAGGATCATACAGGTTTGGAAACCCTAGCCGAGTTAGCTACAATAATGGTGGATATACCACAGTCTTCAACACAACAAATTAAAGTTCTCAACTCTGTATGAGGAGGAGAAGCATCATCAAAAAGGCCTTGAACACTCATCGAAGCAGCAAGGTATTTCAATTTTGCAATTTTGAAACTTTGGTAAAAGATAAACTTTTGGTGGTTTAGGCGAATAGGACGACTGTTCATTAACCACCGAAAGTAGAGTTTTCGGTAGTTAATGACCCAAAATCTAGCTGTGTTAACTACCAAAACCTTTCACTGGCCAGATTTGGTGGAATTTCACCCAGATCGAAGTTTTACTAATCCAAATCACTTGAAAACTCTTTTAATGGATAGATGTTGAATTATAAAGTCAGATTCAAGATCCATTTTTGATGTATAAGGATTATAAGAGGTATTCAAGTTGGTTTTGGTACCTATTTTAGTGGAAAAAAATTGGGTTTTGTTCACAGCTCAACAAACTCGAATTTCATCGTCCACAAAGAGTCATCAAATAGCCTTGGAACGCTTAGCTGCACTGCACAAGGATTCTACATCATCTGAAGACCATGAAATGTGGAATTGACCTCATTTTGAGGATCATTCCTTATCTTTTGCAATTTGGTTTTAACTTTCTATATTTAGCATATCTGATCCACTCTTTTAGGATCTGAAAACTGTATTGTGAAACTATAAAGATGAAGATAGAAGATGAACAAAAGGTTCGACTTTGGAGACTCTTTCAGACTTTGTACTCAAGCTTCTCATTTTCATATTAAGTAATACAAGCTTCTTTTGCCATTACTTGTTCAAATTCCCATCTTCTTATCTATTCTGTACTTGCACTTGAATGTTATATTCATGTTATTCACATTTGTCTAATCCCTGATAGTTGTCATCCTGTCTTTGCATTGATGAGTTAGAATTGCAAGCATTGTTTACTTATTGTAATTGGCCATTCATATATGTTTATTGTATGATTCTGCTGGTATAGTAAGAATTCTCCACACATCCACCTATTTACAAACTCTCTAAACAGTAGTAGTTGAAAGCCTTGTCAATCTAAGTGTGTTTATGCATGTCTTGAGTGAGTGAGGTTTGATTTAGTCATATGACTTGATCCATTTGAGTGAATCATTGAGATATTAGTTAAGTTACCAGACATCTTTGAGATACAACCTAAGAGAGTTTTCTGGAGTGATAACAAATTGGCACCGTTGCCGGGGAGAGGAGATTGAAGCTCAACATCCTTGGGAGACGACAAGATCCAGCTTTGATGATAGACAAATTCTGGACATATATTTGGTTGTAATCATCTATTTGGCGATTCCATGAAGGACGGATTCAGTGGCGACTCCACAACTTTTAGATGTCAAAAGCGTTTTCTGCTCTTTTGGCTCGGAGGTTTGCACCTCTCAATTTTTCTTCAGTTCTTGGTTTCCCACATCCAGTACCTAAGATGTCAGAATGGGGAGATTTTCTACCTATCTTCAAAGAGAGCAAAGAAGACAATCCTGCAGAACACCCCCTCAAGTTTCATGAGTGCATGGATCTATTAGATCTACAGCATGAAGATGTTCGTATGAAGATGTTCATGTTTTCATTGTATGGTGATGCACGTCAGTGGTATTTTTCTTTACCTCCTTCCAGTATTTCATCATTGAAAGATTTTCACAGAGCATTCACTAAGCATTGCAAAAGGTATTTTTCAGATGAGTTTGCATTTGATAATTGCTGTGATGAATATGAATTACATTGTAAGATTGAAGATGTAAATATAGAAAGAGCTCTCCCTCATAATATACAACAACCCTTTAATGATCTTCAAGATGTTGTGTTTTCTCATCAACATGAACTACAAATGGATAATAAAGAAACTGAACACTCTCTTACCATCCTTAAGTCTGATTGTTATAAATTCAAAGAGATGGTTCCTTTAGCTACACAGAGAGATGATCATGAATGTATACATGATGTGCTTAATGATAGCCTCGAAGAGTATGTTACAACAAGGGACATCTATCATTGTAATCAAGATATTGGTGATCTTCAAGTGGATAACCATAACATTGATGCTTTTGACATTGTATCAAATGCATTTACCAACTTAGGTTGTTTTGAAGATGAGATTGTCCCCTTTGAAAACCCCAAATATGATTATCAGATTGACACATTAGCAGGTGACAGTTTCAGATCTGCAGCAGATTCTAAGGGTAGCCCTCAACTTTCTGATTTACATACCAAGGAAGATTTTAACAGATATGAGGAGGAACATAAATTTTCTGATCAACAATCGAGTTTGTATTTTCATTTGACAGAGGAAGAACAGTCCACATTCAGTATTGATATCAGTGAAGACAACAAACAACAGGATCTCAATTCTTAGTTGGGACAACAAGAAGACTTCCAAGGAAGACATCTATCTACAAACAGAGAGCCAGTCATGAAAGGGCAATCATTTTTCATGAATTAGAATGCTTTTGATCTTGATTTTAGAGACCCAGTGGTTGATTTGATAGAATTACTTATTTTAGACCCTATGAAGGTTCTAGATTTCATTCATTCATCACTTTCCACGGGTGAGTATGAATTTTTGAAAGATTATTTACTACTGCTGATATGTTTTAGTTATTTTCTATTAAGCAATGATAGAAATAAAGTTATCATGCTTTTGAAGTTGCTCAAATGGCTGTTATGGAAATCGACGTTTACTTGACCAAATTTTAGATTTGGTTAGCAGTAGGGATAGGCAGAAGAATAAGCTCTTCATATGAGCACTTAGATTGTTTTCAGTTATTGGTTGAATAAGCACAACAGGCTACAGGTTGTCCGAAGATAAGTTGCTCAGGCCAGATGACTCCATAGCCCAGTGGACTGACACACTACAAATTGTAAATGATCGCTGAGCAGAATTTTTATGTATAATGGATAGGCACGGATCTTCTTGTTCTTGGAACCTCACTGGGAGGATTCCATCCCCGAGTAGGAGCCAGTTGTTATCTCCTAAACTAGCATAGTCAAAATTGTTATTTTGAGGTGATAGGGAGAAGTCCAAAAAATTATTTCTAAATATTTTTAGGTGTGTTAGATGGTCTAATTTATGAAAATAAACTTGGAACAGGCATTGAATTTGGTTTTTTCAAGCAAAAGAGAGAATCTCAGGTTTCGGTGGTTTAGGCGGGCTTGAAAAACACTCATTAACCACCAAAAGTCGTGGTTTTCGGTAGTTAAGAGGCAAAATAAAGGCCTAGTTAACTACTGAAAATCTTTCAACGTGCAAAAAGAAAAGCTCATGCTTTCGCACGAGCTAGCTATCAATTGGCATAATCATGAAGACATAACCGCTGAAACTCGATCGATTTAGTGAGGTAGGATGTTATTATTACATCTTATTGGGATATTGATGCTCCATTGTCCTTTTAAACCACCATTTGTCATTTCATATGAAGGCTCGGCATAACACAAAATTTTAGGAGTTTGATTCTTGGCTAACTGTATTGATTAGTCACATGGCTTATCATTACTTCAAGTCCCAAGGGGATAGGTTCATAATTACTCCAGTTAATCACCATTTCAAATCCATTCATAAACAAATCAAATCTGAAACTATGTGTATTAGCTATAATCCCGTGTTTTCATTAACCAACTCATATGCTGAAATCAATTATCGTTGTTGCCAAGTGAAGCTTGAGTTATATTGCTAGTCATCAAGCCATCTGTCATCCAATTCAAAGAAAAGCCCGAGTCATCAGGTAGTCTTTAGAATCTCTCATTGTTTCAGTTCAATTATATCTCCTACCTGAATTTGAAATTCTTGGCTAATATCCAGCCTTTACTGTTGATTAAAATCTGTTGAAGATTGGGTTTATGCAAATCAAACTTCGAGTCACCTTGTTCTGTGTCTTTTATCTCGACATACACTCTTAGTTCATCCTAAACTTTAGGTGTTTGTCCTCCTAGCTCGCAGATTTTTGCTAAATTACAGGGACAATTCAACCAACTCATCAAATGCCGAAAGCTGGACCAACTCTCAGGCCCGAACTAAATGGAACTTGGTACTTGGAGGCACACCCTAAAGTGGCCGAATTCTTCAATCTGGTTAGTGTTTTCTCCTACTGTAAAAAGCTTGAAAACTTCCATCAACAGCTCTCAGAAGCATTTGCCTTACCATACAATGGAAGGAGGGCTGTAATAGGCAAGGAAGAGTTTATAGTAGATGAGGCATCCATTGCAGAGATCATCAGTCTACCTAGGACGGGTGAGTGTTGGTTCAAGACTACTCTACCAACAGACATTGAATTCAGATCCTATCTGCAACCTCAACATAAAACTCTCATCTGGAAGAAGGACATCCCAATGTCATTTTTGGAGACAAAATGGCAGGCTCTGTTGAAGGCCATTTTTGCATACATTACCTGTGAAGGTAGGTACAATAGGGTAATGTTCTATCACTTCAAACTGTTGAATCACTTCACTGGCAGGTCACCCATTAACTTACCTTTCTACCTTCACAAAGCACTCACTAAGATGGCCCGACAGGTTAAAGTAAAACCCACCAAGGTGGCTAGCAGGGTGTCACACTAGGGGTTAATCACACTCATATTTAAGGAATCCTTGGGAAAGAAATAAGTTGTCTGGAATCATTTCCTATTCTGGAATGAGTTCCCAACTAATCTTCAACAGGATAAAAAGGGAAAAAAGTCTGCTACAAAGAATTCCCTCACCCCTAAGAGCAGTCGATGAAAGAGGAGGGCTATCACACCTCCAAAGGAGCCAACAGAGTCATCATCTACCAAACGAAAGAGAGCCAAAAGGAAACTAAACTTTGGAAAAGAAGGTGAGCAAACAGAGGGTTTTGCTGAGGAAGATAACCCCTTGAACCTACCATAGAGTGGTTCAGAACATGAACAGGAACAAATAGAGACATAGGGTGACGAACAGTTTGCACAAGTTGCAGAGTATTATCCCAACTTTCCCTCACCAACTCCTCCAGGTGAATACAGTCAATCATTAGCATAAGCTTCTTCAAGCAAACCTAAAGCATCTAGGACTCAAAAAATCAATAAACCTCTGAAATAGATCTATGAGATGGAAGTTTAAGAAAGAGTCATTAAAAAGAAAAATACAGAGTTGACTGAAAGAAATGCAGAACTTTATAACATTAACCAAAGTATCAAGGAAAAACATGATAAAATCAAAGACAGGAATAGGGTGCTGATAAGAGAGAATATGAAGCTGTATAAGCAGCTTAGACTTCTGAGGATAAAGTTAAAATAATATCAACCTCCAACACAGGATCATACAGGTTTGGAAACCCTAGCCGAGTTAGCTACAACAATGGTGGATATACCACAATCTTCAACACAACAAATTAAAGTTCCCAGCTCTGTACGAGGAGGAGCAACATCATCAAAAAGGCCTTGAACACTCATCGAAGCAACAAGGTATTTCAGTTTTGCAATTTTGAAACTTTGGTAAAATATAAACTTTCGGTGGTTTAGGCGAACATGACAACTGTTCATTAACCACCGAAAGCAGAGTTTTCGGTAGTTAATGACCCAAAATCTAGTTGTGTTAACTACCGAAACCTGTCACTGGCAAGATTTGGTGGAATTTCGCCCAAATCAAAGTTTTACTAATCCAAATCACTTGAAAACTCTTTTAATGGATAGATGTTGAATTATAAAGTCAGATTCAAGATCCATTTTTGATGTATAAGGATTAGAAGAGGTATTCAAGTTGGTTTTGGTACATATTTTAGTGGCAACAAATTGGGGTTTGTTCACAGCTCAGCAAATTCGAATTTCATCTTCCACAAAGAGTCATCAAACAACCTTGGAAGGCTTAGCTGCACTGCACAAGGATTCTACATCATCTGAAGACCATGAAATGTGGAATTGACCTCATTTTGAGGATCATTCCTTATCTTTTGCAATTTGGTTTTAACTTTCTATCTTTAGCATATCTGATCCACTCATTTAGGATCTGAAAACTATATTGTAAGACTATAAAGCTGAAGACAGAAGATGAACAAAAGGTTCGACTTTGGAGACTCTTTCAGACTTTGTACTCAAGCTTCTCATTTTCATATTAAGTAATACAAGCTTCTTTTGCCATTACTTGTTCAGATTCCCATCTTCTTATCTAGTCTGTACTTGCACTTGAATGTTATATTCATGTTATTCACGTTTGTCTAATGCCTGATAGCTGTCATCCTATCTTTGCATTGATGAGTTAGAATTGCAAGCATTGTTTACTTATTTTAATTGACCATTCATATATGTTTATTGTATGATTCTGCTGGTATAGTAAGGATTCTCCACACATTCACCTATTTACAAATTCTCTGAAAAATAGTAGTTGAAATCCTTGTCAATCTAAGTGTGTTTATGCATGTCTTGAGTGAGTGAGGTTTGATTTAGTCATCTAGCTTGATCCATTTGAGTGAATCATTGAGATATTAGTTAAGTTACCAGGCATCTCTGAGATACAACATAAGAGAGTTTCCTGGAGTGATAACAGAACCATAATAAAATATTGAGTTAACATGCATAACTTTATTGAGAATTTTCTCGCCAGTTGCCTGGTTTTCAAGCAAAACTCATGTCTAGTTGCACCAGTAACCTGGTTTTCACAAATAGACTTATTTTTGTCTTCACTATTTTATTCATTTTATTTTTCTATGATATCCTACCTTACTAAAAGAATAAAACCTCTTTCAAGTGTAGGAATACTTCCAATGGATCCATGTGTGTAACATGATTACAAATATGCTGGTATTCAGGTTTGAAAGATATGCTTTGAGGGATACCAGAATATGAGGAAGTAGTTGGTTTGATTGACTTGGTGCCAAGAATTGTTGAAGAATGAAGTAGTTCTTCAATTTGATGATTGTATGGAACCAAATTTCAATGTAGTCATGATGTGTAACGTCCCCCATCCCAGTTGAGGTCCATTGCGTGCGAAATACTCATTAAAAAATAAAAAAAATTTCTAACTAATTAATTTCCTGTAGCTTCCAGCTACAAATTACAGCCATATTTAGCTACTATTTGTTACCATTAATTAAATTCATCTACAAAAATTTTAAACAACATGAATGCAGCTAAATAACTCAACATAACAACATATAAATTATTATTAAACATAGAGTTCATGCACAACAATTAAACTCATAAATGAAATACATAAAATAGATAAAACACATATATTTTAACAATAGTCATGCAACCAATTGCTTGAGATGTAATTTCACCCAACCATAGACTTGTTGTTCCAAATATCAACAAAAAGTCACCCTCGAGTAGGGGTTAGCAATCCACAAAAGAGGGTGGTCTCTCATTGTCCACTCATAACTCAAAAATACCACAACCCACTAATATTCTCCTACAACTATCTTGATTTTCCACCAGATATATTCCTCTCAACCTACCCAACCCAAGGAATGTACCCCTTCACTAATCTCAGTCCCTCGGGAGTCCCATTAGTTTATCAAGGTCTCTCTAGCATAGGTAGTAGGAATCTCTCTGCTAGGAACTCAAGGGAACTCAATATTAGGAAAACTACCAAAAACAACAACAAACACTTGTTGTTATATTGCAACTCGCACAAGAGTTCACTCTTCATGCATGACAACCCGAATCTTCAGTCTTCAGCTCCAAAATGCTCCAAAATCGCTCCAACATGCTCTAGAATTTTCCCTGCATCGATACTCCATCTCCCAACTCTCTTTCTTTCTCTCTACTTGTTGTTCATGCAAAAACATTGACTGTCTAAAACTATTGTCATAGCCCATACAAATTTCCTCTCCTTTAGCTACATTTCTTGACTTACACACTTCCCCAAGCTAACTGTACTCATCCCCCATGCTCCCAATAACTATGGGATGTGACTTATCACACCCACCCTCTTACATGTATTCAATTATTGTCTTTGGCAAAATTCAATTAGAAAATTGATTTTAATACAAATGATAACAAAATTCAGGAATGTGGGTGGAATTAATAGACATGGGTAATCCCCATGTTATCCCTAAACTTTGCACAAGACTGCTATGATACAAAGCTAGGACACCTCAATTATTTCAATGATTTAATTTGTAGGTCAAGGTTGGTTTATAGATTAGGTATTTGAATAGGATGGGAGGTTATAGGGATGGTTACACTCTTTCAATCAAATAATAAGAAACACTTCATTTAGTCAAGAAGATCCATACTAATAAATCATGAAAATTGACAATTGAATATAGAGTAAAAAGGAAGAAAACACAGAATACAAGCTAACAATATGTTACTTGCATAAAGAAGATTTTCAAGTTTCTAAATGATATTTGAAACCTGAAACATGTATTTAAATGAAAATCCTCAAAATAGGTAATCTGACAACAACAAATTCACTGAAAATTAAATCCGAAATAAGGATAAATCAATGCTTTGCATAAATTCCAATTGCATTCAAATAAAATAGACAAAAATGAAATACACAGGTAAATAGTCTAACCATCAATATTTATGATTTCTTGAGTATGAAATGATGCATACAATAAGCAATTTTATGTTTTCCATATATATCCCTTTCCTTTCCACTTATGAAAATCCAACCCCCTTACCCACTCTTTTCATTTTATTTTATAGATAGAGAATACATACAATTATTGACCCCAGATACTAAAACACAGGTTTAGTTATGATTGTGCATTGATATGCCCTCTATTAGATAACAACTATAATTTGTTTGCATCAAATTTGAACAGATAACAAAACCCTATATTCTAGGTCAAAATCATGTGTTTCAGGATCATCTTTGACTCCTAAAACATTCTTTGATCTTCAACAAAATATGATGCAAAATAACTATCTTAGAGAAAAATGTGTGGAAGGAGTAATTCCTTGATCTCCAACTTGATTTTGGTGTTCTATATTCGCGATCTTCAAACTTGTTCACAAAATGAGTCTTCAAAATAGGGATGCTGCAAAAATAGCTGCCTTTCTGTAGCAAAAGTCAAAACTGATAAAACCTGCACTTTTACAACATTCCCAACCTTTGTTCATCCTTAGACAAAAGTTTGATGTTTAAACTTTTCTTGAAGCCATTTAGTCTTGAGCACTCTGGAAGTCCAATACAATTTCTTGTTTTTATTCATGAACTTCTGGGAAAAGTCACATAGCTCATTATGTTTTTTCACCAGTTTAGTCATTCTCTTATGTAACCTGGAGTTTTGTTTTTTAGGTTGTTTATTGTGTTTCTTGAGATTCTTTATGACTTTTCTTTTCTTACCAGGTTTTTTCTTTTTTTTGAAGTTTTCCCTATTTCAGCTCTGTCTTCCCATGGATCCTCTTCAGAAGATGATTTGTTTAGATCAGTGGAAAGATCTTGCCTGCTGGGCATATCCTCAATCCTTTCAACCTCTGTAAAAGGAAACTCAATAGATTCTTCTACTTATGTCACTGTAGGTGGAGGAAATTTTGACTTATCAAGAATTGGTTCTGGAATTTCGAGCACAAAATGGATTAGACTATGTTCATGCTCCGCTTTATCATCTGATTTAGAAATTTCAACCACAGAAGCCACATTTTGTCTCTTAACACCTCTGGTCTTTTTCATGGACACATCCTTCAATGTTTTTATAGTCACCGTCTCTTTACTCATAACAACTAGAGTATCTTCAAGAGATTCATCATCAATAATAATGGTTTAACCTTCTTTTAGAGAAGGATCTGTTGATATTATGGTAGTTACGGGAGCTATTTACCTCCACGTGTAACCCTGATGAGAATAGAATATTTCGGAAAGAAAGAAGTAACCCTAAAGCATTGAACATAACCCTAGAAGACACGTCAGCTCAAGGAAATAATGAATATTAAGTATTTAGTCTCTAGAATGAGAAGTCGGCCCAGACAGCTCAGGAAACAATATAAATACAAGTAGCCAGACCTCATTTCATACACACTGCTTAGAATTTCAGCTGGGAAAAAGTGTGCACTGCAGGAACTGGGCTAGTGTGCAAGTCTGGGGAGCAGCTGCAACAATCTGGTTTCCTGGTTTAGGCTCAAACTTTCTTTTGGTTATGGTTGGACTTTCTGATCAATCTTGGTTATATTTATGCATTAGCCTTGGTTGGCTATTGGTTTTCTTCTGGAATCATTCTCTGTCAAGGTTAAGGTGCTCGGGGGTGGCTTCGGCCTATGTTGGGTGAAAATATTGCTATATTGTCTATGGTTAAATGAGCAGATCCATTACTTTCTAATAGGTTATGGGCCCACACTATCTTCAGATAGTCTAACTGCTAGAAGATAGATTGGGAGGATTTTCTTAGTTACAGTTGCATATGCAGCCAGTTTTTGCTGCAGCAACGAAACCCTAACCCTCTTGTTGAGACACCCTAAGTGAATATATTGACCTAATTTATGGATAGCCTAGCATTCCCTAGCCTAGCGCATCTCTTGGTACTCTCAGTAAGCTAAGACGTCAAGTTTTATTTTTTGGTCAAAATCAAGGGTTGACCAAGTCAAAACAATTATGACTTACTCTATAAAGTCATAAAATAAGTTAGAAGGGGCGTCTAAATTCAGAGCATGGAAGACAAGGATTGAACTCATCCTTGCCAAGAATAAAGTGTTGGATATCGTGAAAGGAAAGATCGTGGAACCACAGTTCGAAGAAGGGAAAGAGAAGGAACCTCATAACATTGCAGTTTTGGAGAAGTTCAAAGATAGTGACATCAAAACCATGAGTATCATAGTGGACTCTATAAAATACCACTTTATACCATACATCTCCCATCTTGACTCATTTAAGAAGATGTACGATTACCTAACAAACCTCTTCTCAATCATAAACATTGGACAAGTAATGAGTCTGAAGAATGAGCTTCGTGACATGAAAATGAATGATGATGACAACATAACATCATACTTTGTGAGAATATCTTAGTTAAGATATCAAATACAATTTATTGAAGAGATGATTTCATAGAAGGAATTGGTAAATATAGTGCTCAATGGTCTTCCCAAGACATGGGATGCATTTTCCGCAAGCATGAACACAAGGAAGGAGTATCCTACATTTGAAGAGATTTGGACTTGTTGTGCACAAGAATAATCAAGATTAGTGAAAAATAGAAACCCCAAAAGGAATATGATGATCAAACCTTCACAACAAGGTTCAATAATTTCAGGAACAAAAAGAAGTTTGGCTCTAGGAAGAAACCAAATCAAGAGCAAGATATGTAAAAAATACAATGCTTCAACTGTCGAAAATATGGTCACTACAAGAATCATTGTCCTGAGTTAAATAAAAGGAAGGAAACACACGAAGCATTAGTTGCCGAAGAAAGGGAACCCTCAAAGAAGACCAAGCAAGATAAAACAAACTTCTTCTTCTAAAACAAAGTAACAATATTCTTCATAATTCTTGTACATACCATTTTTACATAGTTTTTGTACATATCTTGCATATCTATTTCTTAGAATATAATATGTTCAAAGAGAAACAATACCTATGGAAGAATAAGAATATAAGGATTGCTATCACGATGACTACAATTCAAGCAATACACATGAAAATATGAAGTACATCAACAACCATTGGTAAGAATTCATGTGGAAGCTATTAACATAAGTAACAGCTGCAAGATAATCTGAAATCATAATCAAACTTGGAGAAACTTGGAAGAAGTAAAAATAGAAATAAGTCAGCATTCATGAGGAAATTAGAAAGAGACCGGTGACACTTTGAAGAACACAATAAAGATGCAGACAGAAGCATGGACTCTCTTAGATGGAGGGAGCCGATTTTATAATTCCAAAAGAAGAGCATGCATTCATGCATGAATCAAGTATTAGGAGGGAGCTAATCCTAAAAAATATGATCCATTGAGGATCATGTAGTATCTATCCATGTTTCCATCAATGGTAGAAACCATGAAAAATAGCACGTGTTTAGTTTGACTTTAGAAGAAGTCTTCTTTGAAAAGAAGCCTTAAAGTATCCCTAGTTGTCCATCCACATCCATGATCCTATGATGAAAGGAAGAAGTTTGAATCTTCAGGGAATGGAATCTATAGAAAACTCCATGGACCCAAGAGCTAAACAGAAACATGAGGAAGAACATGAAGATTCCAAGAGAGAAAGAAAAGCCAGAACAACCAGTCATCAAGAATCACAACACTACCAGCTTGATATGAACCCTCTAAAAGCAATCAAGAAAAAGAAATGGAAGTTGTGATAAGGAACAATGTATAGAAGACTTATGAATGGAATAATTGCGAGATACAAAACTAAAATTTCTCCCGGATGTAGGGAGAAGACCATGATTATAGTTTGTTCCAATAAATAGACATACCTGAGCCTTTATATCTCCTACAATATCATGGGTTGGAGTTCACATCAGATGAATGTAAGGATTGTTCTCCTCAATAAGAGTAATTGAACAAATAAGCGTATGTAGAGCAACTTCAAGTTTTTGAGGTATACCAGAAAGAGACACTTGTATGCATATGGAAGAAGATATTGTATGGATTCAAACAATTTGGTGTAGAGCCTCCAATGTGTTAATGTTTTATGCTGATATTATAGTTCTTTGCATTTCATAAAGATAAGAGCATAATAACCACA
>JASDQU010506976.1:3612-15243 GCA_032191745.1 Picea mariana
AATTATGTATTTAATAGTGGCATATAATTGTTAGATCAGGAGAATTGCAGAAAATACATTAATTGTATTGAAATTTCTACATATTCAAGTCTACCATGAAAATCATAATAAACTTGCTTACAATTATCGACTGAAATCTTGAACCTACTGCACCTTTAACCTCGTGAGCCTTTGAACTTGACCTCCTAGGTCCTTATTTATTCTACTTTATAGTCGTATAGTCGTTACAATATTTTTCAAAAACTATACCCCTATCAAGGTTAGGCTTGTCTACCTGCATGCCACGTTGCTTTTCCTCCTGCATGTTTCTTTCTCTAAAAAAATAGGTCTTTCCCCAAATAGATTTTCTCCCCAAAATAGGCCTATGCCCAAAATAGACTTTCTTCCCAAAACAAGCATGAACCTAACATGCTCCATACACTGACATGTGGCTTGTCCTGAGCCACTCAGGTGGTGTACGCTCCATGTACAACCTTTTCCAAGATGTGGAACTTATCTTATACTTCCTTTCCTTTNNAGTAATTCTACGCTCTCTGAATGTATATGTGCCATGCTTGTCTTCTCTTCCTCCATATACACAATTATCTGTGTTGCTTATTCCTAGAGGGGCTCCAAATGGGCTTGTCTTTCTTACTTGTCCATTTGTGTTGTCTTTAATTTTGTTTACAAAGTCTTCATTTCCCGGGTTCCCATCAAGCGCTTTGTAATTATCATGGGTTTCTATCATTGCTTCAAATCCTATATGGTAGTGTTGATTTTATCCTCTTGTTAGTCCAACTGTTGGACCTTTTCATCCTCTTCCAAAATGGTCCAAATGTGCACAATTATGTCGAACAGTTCTGTGAATTCCCTTTCTTCCTTTGCTATCTTCATTATCTAGAGTGCGGATTGTTTTTCTCTTTTCTCTCGAACCTCAAGAGGAGTAGTAGGATTAAGTTTTTCTTTTAGTTCCTAAATTTCCTTCCTATATCCCTCAATCGTCTACGAAATGATTTTTATATTTTCTTTTCACTCCTCTTCAGTGCTTGTGTGCTATCTGGAATGGAGTCGTATAATGTTGTTATCCCCTACTCTAACTTTTCAGCACGTTCTTTTTCCTCCTATTTCTCCAAGATCACTTGACTGCAAGTGATCTATAACATTTATATGACTCCCCTACCTACTTCCAAGTTCATGGCATCTATGCAGGCTCTGAATTGTACTTATTGCATTATACTAGCTTGGAGTCTGTATAGTGCCTTGGTGGGTATTTGTGCAATGACTACCTATAAATGGTGAATTTACCCCATGGTTTTCTGTGCAGTCTCTTGATCCATTCTAAACATTTACTGTATGAATGTGAATGTATCCATGCCTTGCACTACTATTTGAATTGTATCATCTCCTTCTTTTTGAATAGGGAGTCGTTGTGTCTTTTCATTTTTTTGTGTTGTGGCCTACGGTACTGCATGAATCTATAATTGCTATATAGTTTCATGGAATTCTATGAGTTTGGCCATGATATCTTCTCTGTGTGCTTCTGCATCATGGACCACCTCTTCCCCCATGTCCTGGACCTTGTCCACCATGAACTCAACATCATTATATATCAAGGTGATGATTGGGTCTTCCTTGGTATACTTCATCCTTTTGCACATCTCCTCTACCTATGTTGTATTCCTTTTTTCTATGAGGGTTGCATGCCACTTGTTGTTAATTTTACCCTTTCCTCGCCAGCCTGAGATGTGTCCCCCTTTTTGGCATCATGTTGATTGTTTGTCCTGATCATTATTGCTATCCTCCTTGGTTTCTTTGGCACTATGTTGCTTCCCAACACCTGAGTGTGTGTTGCGACCTTCTTAGTGTTATCAGTTGGTCTGTTTGTTTTTACTAAAGGACTTGCTTCATCCTTCCCCTTGGTTTTGGTGTATTGCATTGGAGATAGATTTGTTGTTGGTTTTTCTACTCGCATATTCCACTGCACTGGACAATCTTTGATTATCCATTAAATATATTCCTTTGTGACACAGTATTGCAACTTCATCCATTCCTTCTTTGGATCCCTTGCGGTCTAGATCCACATGTGGTGCCTGGATGCCTTAAACCTGGTTATCCCTTTAGTTTCCTAGACCACCTCCATAGTAATGTGCCATACATTGGTTGTGCATTGTTGTATCTCTTCTAGCAGCATCAAAAATACCGTGTTATTTTCTTGTTGATTTTTTTTGTCCTTGGCCTACTAGAGGGACTCATATATCGCCGCATAGCACTTTCCTTTCCTATATAGAAAGGATGAAAACTTTGGCTCTTGCCATTCTGCCAAAGTATTGAGAATCGTGAGCCAAGAATAATGGAACTCGGTTCCATTACCCTGTGCATCTTTGTAATCAATAAAAAATTGGTTCATGAGGTATGGAGCCCAACTGAACATTACTCCATTCATGCACTACCTAGATACTGTGATGACTCTTGGTGGAGCCTCTTCTTTCCTACACATCCTCAACAAATTTCAAGCCATCAGCTAGATGGAGAACCTTGTCGTGTTTTCATTGATATCTCTTGTAATACCCCTAGGCTGAACCCAATTTTAAATGTAAATGAAAATGTACTTAAGTTGGTATGCACCTTCCATGGTATAGTGCACACATGTACTGCGTAGTAAAATGATGAAGTGTACACATTCCCGGATACTCCACGCAACAAACTTAAGTGCGAGCAATTTTGAGGCCATAGAGCCTTTATGTATATGTTGTGTTTTATAGGCTGGTGAGCGAGTTTATTATAAGCTAGAAGGCTTATGTAATGATTAGGCTGAAGAGCCTAGATGTTAAAGGCCAATGTGCCTATTTTTGTATATGTCTTATCATTAATATAAAATACATCGTTGCGCATAGACTGACCATGATAAAAGAGTATGGGGGACTAAACTCCACTAGTTGGGGAAAGGGGGGGATAAAAGTTAAAGAAAAGTGCTAAGCTAGGGAGATTAAGACAAAAAGGAATATTATATTAATATTCCTTAAAGTATAAAGTATGGATAATTATTTTATCTCAAGTTCTAAGGATGGAGGCAAGTGGGCCAAAGTAGCTACCAACATGACAAGTGTCAATTTGGGAACATGCATACATATAGCTTGGACTTTGTTCAATTTCCTATAATTGGACCATCATTCACACACTCATTCAGATGTCCTTCGTACCTTCCTGTCACTATACCTGAACCTGTATCCATACCCATACCTATTTTTGTACCTAGTTAGCTTTGGAGATAGACTGAAGAAGCGGGTTGTCAAGCCCATGGAATACTAAAGAGGTGGGTTTTTTGGCCCATGAACAATTTCTCTCTGGGTGAGAGAATTGTTGGGAATTGATTTCCTAAAGGTGATAAATTGTAGCTACACAGCTCTAAGACTTCCTATCTGGCCTGTTGTTGAATCCCTGGAAGGGATGTGGGGTAGCCGAGGGATTATTGAGTAGAGAAGGGACACACTTCTTGGGGTGGGACAGGCATGTGGGGAATGAGAGACTGTAGGTTGTTAGTTTGAGTTGGCACCTGTGAGAGAGTCTTTCATGTTGTCTGAGATACGTCAGCCTGGTTAGGAATCCCTTTACCAAGCGGATTTTAGTCCTAGGTTGGGGGTGAAACACTACTGAGAGTGATGAGCAGTGTGGTCTAAGAGTGGGAGGTTCATGGAAGGTTTGCATGTAGTTGGTGATATTATTACCAAGATAAGTGTTAATTGTGTGTTAATTTTATGTTGCATTATTATTTATGTGTTATATTTATGGGCATTTCCTATCCATGATGCATGTATATGTTTACTGTTATTTTCGTATGAATTTGTGCATTTACATAATGTATTTTTCTGTTTTAAATTTTAAATATAAATTTTTGCAAGAGTTTATGTGTGTATATGGTTTAATTTTCATACAGTTTGAAAACGTTTACGTGGCATAGCCCAGTTGGACGTTGGGGATGTTACAATATGGTATCAGAGATTTAGTTTTCAACACTATGCCTGGATGGGCTAAGCAAGTTGAGTTGAAGTGAAATTTATTCGAGGATTGATTTCGAATTGGCCAAATTTCAAGTTATAGAGTGTCCATGGTGAAAATTAGAAGCAATTGCGTGGAATTGGGAAAAACACCTAATTTTTGTTGTTAAACTCATGGGAAATTTGAGAAATTCGACCAAGTAGTGAGATATTCTTAATGTAATATCTCTTCTAGCAAATTCAGGCCAGGAATTGGTCAAATTTGAAGTTAGAGGGAAGCCATGACAGATGGAGGGAGATTAGTTGATTAAAATTCTCAATTCGCGAATTGAGCTTGGGAAAAAATCGTTCCAGAAATGTCAACCAACAACGATTTGTTGTTGCATAGGTTGAATTGGCGTTATCAGGGTGAAATTGAAAAAATTTCATAGTTACAGAATGTCTACATGTTGACGGGCGAAACAGTCTGTCCGTCAACTGGGAGAGTGGAACCGGTCTGGGGTTGTCTAAATAACCCAAGTCGTTTGGAATGGACCACCCTGACGAGTTTAACGGCTCCGTTGGCCGCTCTAAGGTCTCCTAGGAAAACCAAAGAGAGAATTGATCTGAGCTAAGTAATCTAAACTAAGGAAACTAGAAACTAATAAAACAAACTAAAATCAACTAACTAAATAAAAGAAATTAAATTAATTATCTAAAACAAACAAACTAATATTACACTAATCTAATTAAAACAAACTACTAAATAAACTAGAGCTAAATACAACTATTCTAACTATTAAATGCAATCTACGTACTACTATAATAACTCAAATCAACTATCTAATTATCAGATGTAATATTACTTATTCACAAATGTACACTATGAACAACCTACAGATTTATTTAAAACCTGCAAAACTGATATGTTTTCTGCCCTAAGATAGCCAATAATATTTTTTGATTTTTTATATTTTATGAAAAAGAAATAAACATTACTGAAATTAAACAACCTAATATATTTTACTGAAATTAAACAATCTTATATAAATCTAATTAAGATTATATCTAAATTAAACTACTTAATGAAAACAGTAAACAAAAACTAATTGACCTGGAAACACTCCAAGTATGCCCTATGTGTGATGACTTCTAAGCTGGTCGGAGGAAGAAATTCGCATCGGTTAATCCCAACGCTTCTCATAAATGATTGGCTGTGCTGCTTCTTGAAGTGTTTTACAGGAAAAACAAGACATAAAATAAAATCATAACAATCTTATGATTATAAATTCATGCAATAAGGGAAACCTGCTATGCAAGAAACTTATATATAACAATTCAATCTATGAAGAAGATAAACCTGTCATTCACAAACTGAATTAACAATTGTTATGTCTTTTATCTATTTGGAAGAAACAAGAGATGGATAACAGTGATCAAAATTATATCATTTGCATTTGATTTAGATAGCTAAAGTAGTCATAAATCATACACAAATTAGATATACAAGACATGAAACAAAATGTTGATATATTGAAAAGCTAAAGCTGTGACAAAACATCAATTCTGCTCCAGTCTGCATTAGAGTTCCATATCCTTTTTCTCCCACGAATGAGGATGAACATTATTACAAAAATCATAGGTTTATATAAGTTTCTCCACAGGGTAAAACATCCCTGTGGATAGTCATCAAACAATTTTACATAATCTAGGAAAAAATCCCAAAATCTACTATACTAAGCAATCTAAAGTGCAAGTGAAATCCTTGAGATATCCTCCAACTGTTCATCAACTCATTTGCAATTCGAATTTACCTACAATAGGACACAAATATCAAATTAGAAGGATATTTCAGTAACAAAATACAAAAAAAATGATCCTACAGACTTAGCTACAGAATCATCTGATTCCGTAGCTAGTCAAAAATAGCACACAGGACCAGATAGCAATCAAATAAAAATCAAATCCAAACATCTTTTTAATAATCCTCAAAACGAATTACTAATAATTCAAGTGAAATTATCATTTATATTAAACCATATCAAAATAAATGCAATTGAAACAGAGTACATAATGCTATGTTTTCAGTTACCATAAAACATGGTCAAACTTTGACAGGCCTGTTTGTATCAAACGAAATTAAGCAATGAATCAAGTGATATGAGATACGATGTAATCATAATCGACTCAACCATAATCGAACATAATAGTAACCATATCAAATAAGATTTGTCACAACATAACTATAATCGATATCATTGAACACAAAATATATGTTACAGCTGTAGCAAATTACATAGATTTCATGTTGTTTCAATCCATAGTAAAGATGGATAGGCTGTAGATTATGCATAAGATTCATTCTGTTGTAATCAAATATGGGAAGGATGTTACAATATACTCAAAACGAAACATGCGTAACAGTATTGACCAAAAATCACCATCGATTTCAATTGCTAGGTGTAACACAGTCAAAATCGAACAACATTGATAACCATAAGCTAGACAACAATCAAATGAAATCGGGTTTGGGTTAATTATAGAAAAATTCATCATCCTGGGCATGATCGTTTTGTTTTGCAAACCCATTCGTAACTGAAAATACATTGTCATTCCAATTCAAAATAGAACAGGGTCGATTTAGTCAACAGACCACAGCAAATTGACTGGCTGGGAGTTGTATGACAGTTACAATTTGTATCACTTCACGATTTGGAAAATATAAAACAAAACCCTTTTTTTTAAACATGATCCAAATCGTATCAGGGATGATCAAAGTCATATAAAATTGCAATAGACAACCATCGTATATGTATATCATAACCAATTCAGATCGCAGCATAGATCGTGCTTCAAAATTTGAAATGCAAAACAACTTGCCTATAATAGATGCAACAGAGCATTCAATCACAACTAATTTAAAACAATCAAATCTATAATATGATTACGAGAATCAAAACCAAATCCAACTCAAACAATAACAAAATTCAATTTACCAAAACAAATCATATACAACAGTGCATGTTTATGTAACAGAGTAGGTCGATGATGTACACAGAGTTTATGAATGTGCCATATAAATGGGTGAAAGTTATACCAGCGAGGTTGCTAAGGCTATGTCAATTTCGAATTGACAATTGTCATGGCTGACTCGACATTCTTGAACAGAATTGAACCTGTTGTTCGCTGCTTCTTGTCAGTGGGTTGCACCTTCGCATTCTGACCGGTGAGTTTTTCCACTTGGTCTTCCAACTCATGGATTCTGGATTGTAACATCGGCACATCCAAGTAGTATCTCTCCAACCATAACCCAAACTGATCGCAAGGTGGAACAACAGGTAGAATAGAAGGGGGTTTCGATGATTTACTGAGGGTTCCACGAGGTAGTTCAATGCCAGGAAAATTAGGATCATCCCGCAGACAAGGTGGTAAATTCTTGACAAAGTCATAGGGAGGTTTGTCACACAAGCATTCTGAGTAAGGATACTCGTTTGTGAGAAAACGTTCAATCTCCGAATCAGAATCTTCGCTAACCATGATAGGCTCAGAGTTGGCAGGGGTTTTAGGTTTATTTCTCGCCATGCAAGAGATTAACCTAGCGTTTTTCTTGCCTTTAGAATTAGCATTAGTTTTAGCTTTAGGTTTTCTGGTTGCGGGTTTAGCAATTTCGACCTATTTGGTCACAGCCATAGGCAAGTTCGTCGGTGGGTCAGGTAGAGGTTTGGGTAGCAAAACGTTGTAAGGCACAGGGGGGAAAGGTTTTCTTTCGCTCACCACAAGTTTATCAACCTATGGTGGGTTTGAGTCTTCAAAGCCATTACGACTGAGAAAATCACCCCAACAGTCATGATGTAACCCCAACTCATAAACTATAATCATTTTAATCAACCCCAAATGGAAGAGACTGGTATCAGCCTGGCTGTGTTTATACCTTTTAGCCATTTTAAACAAACTCCTATGCAGATAGTGAGGCATATTGAGGTCGTAGCCTATAAAAACCATCAATAGACGAAGGTGAAACAAGAAAAAAAACCCGTACCTTCCCTCACAAGTAATGAATTGCTTGATTATCATTAGGATATCATACCAGCGTGGTTTTAACATTTTTGCAAGCAAACCTTTGTCTCAAGAGTTCACCATTCGAGATTGGAATAACAATGTCTACGGGACATCATCCACCTTGCAACTCTTCGACCACTTCTGTCCAGTAACAAGAAAACTGGTTGTCGAGCTAAGAAATTTCTCATTAATCTGTAACTGCACATCTCCAACTTTGGCTCGGCAGCCATCAAATGATAACGCAAATTGCCGAGCCATGATAGGGTTATAGCCATCGAATTTTCTTATAAACGGGAGCCATCCACATTCCTCCAAGTCACTATGAGCGCTATAAAACATGAGCAGTGCTTGGCAACTGTTAGGCTCGTCCCTTACGACAGGAGCCATGGCCTCTGTGCATAGTAGGGTTTGAATCGAACAAAACCATACACAGGGACGAAAATGGTTATGGCTAACAGCTGCACAACTCAAAGAGAAGAGGATTAATTGTATGCGTGCGAAGGTGGTGGGATTACCACTGCCATGTAGGATAATAATGACGTAGTACAGTGCTATTCCATCCGTAATTTCATTTAAACCATATGAATCAGCCAACCGAATAGTTTGGGCGGTGGTCAATGTATCAATTTTCCATACCATATACCATAACAATGCGCCATTGCATAACTTAGAACCATTAAACCAAAATCCAAATTTGATCAATGCACCATCGTATAACTTCAGTGTCATTTCCATCAAACTCTTAAAACAATCATATGCCAAGTAAGGATTTAAATCATAAAATCAAAACCCAAAGTTAAATGTTTATCCAATCGTGATTTCATAACTTCAAACCTTTGCCATTCAACATGAAATCGAAACTCACATATTAATCATGTGCTCATAGCATAATATATAATCAATGTTTTATAAAACATTATGAAAAATGGTTTCATAAAATCGATAAGTCAAGAGCTCAAAACAATAAGGATCATATCACATAAAACCAACATCAATCATGACCCTTATAAAATCAAATATAACCATAAATTAGCATGCTCAATGGCTTATTAATCAAGTAAATCCAAATGCACAATCAAAGTAAGAGTAGGCCCAGGGACAGAGTTTGAAAGAACCTTTTGCAATCATATGATAAACTAATGGTGAGGTGCCCTTCATAGAATTAATGAAAAACAACGACAGTCCAAACAACGATGGAGGGGTTTTCACACTTTTAGTTGTGAAAACTGAATCGAAACCAAATTGCAATTGTCGCATGAAAAAAAGAATATCTGCTTTCAAAATGTGACGATGACATGACGTTCAAGAGACAAAGGTGTAGGCAGCATTATATGGCAATTGAAAAATTTAATTGGCTGCCAACACTACAGTAAAAACATTGGAAAAACGTTAGGCAAAAGCCCCAATTTCTGCAACGGAATTCACGAGGAATTGATGCGCATAAAAATGAATGTGCTCAGGTGGGTGCACTAAAAATGCATGATGTGCAGTGAAAAGCTTGTAATATGTGGAAAAATATTAGCATGCGGGTGCACATGCTAACATTTGGCATTGCATGGAGAAATACTGGCGTGCGGGTGCGTGCGCTAAAATTTTGCGTTCCACGAAAAAATATTGGCATGCGGGTGCGCATGCTAAAATTTGGCGTTGCATGGAAAAATATTGGTGTGCTGGTGCACGCAATAAAATTTGGTGTTGCAAAGAAAAATATTGGCGTATTGGTGTGTGCACTAAAGTTGGTGTTGCGTGGAAAAATATTGGCTTGTGGGTGTGCGTGCTAAAGATTGGCGCTGCGCGAAAAAATATTGGTGCGTGAGTCTGAGCACTTAAATTTGGTGTTGCGCAGTGCAGAGTGGTAACACGCGAAAAATATTGGCGCACGGGTCTGCGCACTTAATTTTTGGCATTGTGTGATGCATAGTTGTTATGTGTGGAACATTTTAATGCGTGGGTGTGCACACTCATAATAATGGTGCACGTGGTGTGCACAATATTCAAAGAGTGCAGAGGAATTTTGTTGGCACATGTAGAATATGGGTATATGTTGTCACGTGACAATTTAGTTAATGGTGCATGTAGATTATTGGTGCACGGTGGGGGCATACTAAACTTTGGCATGGTACAGCGCGTAGAGTAAAATGCACCCGAAATATTAACGCACAACACAAAAATTGTGCACAGCAGGTATTATTGCAAGAACCAAAATTGTGCGTGGTGGATATTGGCACGCAACACAAAAGTAGCGCGCACCAATTATTGGCGCAACCGAGAATTGATCCACATTGATTAAAGGTGCAAGGAGAACACTCTACCTTATGGTGTTGTTGCGCATGCTAAATATGGGTATACAGGTTTGAATTTTTGCATGGGAAGTCATTTGGATGGTCTATAACAACAAAAAACCAACAAATTTCTACGACATTTTATACTGTTTGAAGGTCATCTTTTTGCAGCGCATTTTTGAGGCCCTTACCTGTGTTTTTAGCTACTCAAAAACCATGAGAACACAATGTACCAAGGTACATTATGTCTGTACATATCAAATGAAATATCTTGAAGAGATATTTCTAATGGTGTAAACCGTTCTTCAAACAGATCTTTTATGAGGAAGTTACAGGACAAACAGTGGAGGGTAAATTTTAAGACCCAACTAACTTCGAAGGGCCATAACTTTCTTCTTCGGAATCGGATTGAGGCGTAGGAGTAGTCAATGGAAATATATTGAACCATATAAGACATTAATAGATATGAATTAAATTTATGGGCATGTTAAAAATGTTTAAGATGGCAAATAAGGTACATGTAGCATTCTAGATCAAAAACACGAATTGGCCTAGAACTTCAGCAGGCTGTAACTAGCAGCCCAGAGCCCAGAATGAGGTGAAAATTGGATAGAATGTCCAAAATGTGTATCTGAATAAAACCAATTTATATCCTACTAAACCTCCAATGATTAGGGGCAAAAATGCATAATTACAACGTAGAAAAGTTGAAGAGTGAACAGAAAAATTATTGGACAATTTTCAAATAACCATAACTTTATGCTCAAGACTCATAATTGATCATGAAAGTAGGCATTGGAAAGGTGTTGGATAGTATAATATAATTATTCACTCAGAAAATTTATCTGGGCAATCAATTTTTCAGGAAATCTGAAAAATAATTCTGATATATTAATGAACTAAAATGGTTCATATTTTCATGAAGTTGTTGAAACAATTATCCTGACAAAGTTCTGTTGGATGCACATTTTGCAGAGTTAAAAAAAAATAGATCAAACCAGAATCAACACAGAGTGAAAAGGAATGGAATGTGCACAAGGGAATTATTTCCAGGAATATGAAATCAAAGGGATGGATGTCCATTTGGGCATTGAAGGAACAAAATCCAATGGACATGGAGAAGGAAGGGACGAAAACATGAATATGGAAGAGACCATTAAAAAAATGCAAAAGGATGTACAAAGACATAAATATGATAATGAAAGGATTATGAAAGCCAAGGAGAAATAGGGGGAATTAAACGTGAAGTTAATGCAAATCGTGAACAAAATAGAAAATAAATTGGATAAGGAGAGTGGCTCAAGCAAATCAGTAAGTCATAGGTCTCCTGATGAGAA
>JASDQU010506976.1:25323-41602 GCA_032191745.1 Picea mariana
ATATTGGGCCGAACTAATGTTGTATTAATTGAGTTGTAGTACTTGCCCAACTATATAATTTGTCAACCCAGGGTTTGTAAACTGACGAAGCACACACAAAGTATATGCAAGATTGAAGGAGGACTAATCTAATCTAATGTTTAAGCTACAACTGAAATTGAATCATTAATCTAACACACAACTGAAATTGAATTAATATAGTTGTGTAAATGAAATTACTCTAAGAATGGGAAATTGCGTGAAGGAAATTAATCTAGGAATGGAGAATTGTGTAAAGGAAATTAATCTAGGAATGGAGAACTATATGAAGGAAAACAAAATACAGCATGTTAAGAGTTGAATGACACAACAACATATGTGAGATCTCACCAATGAAGCAATCTTATATTACAATAATCAAATCAATCTTTATAGCATGAAAACTAAAACCATGAATCAAATCTAAGAATCCCTTTCTCTTTCGAATCCTAATGACTACTCTGATTCTAATTACATAATCTAACTGAATCCTAATTGAATTCTCATCAAGAGAGAGCACTCTCTTTTATACATGAGAGCCTTGAAGATAAGATAACCATCTCATAATCACAGATCCACTTTTCTCTCAACTACTTTCACATTATTATAAAATATAATCCCTTCAAATCCTCACACATATCTCTCATATATCTTGGATAAGATATTCCAACCAAATATCCATGATCTTCTCCTTGGAATGGGCTTGAATTATCTCCTCAAACCTTGAAATGGTGGAGGAAATATTCGAGAATTACTTTTGAATTAATCCATCACATATTCCTACACATTACAAAGCTCACACATTTTTGGGATATATATGAAAACATGTTGATTTTCTAATATTTAATCACAAATTCCCTTTTAATACTAAAATGAATAAAGTGGAAAATAATAAGGTGAAACCCAAATGTATTTATGAAAATGATGTCATGAAAGGTTAATGGGGCAATGAAATGTGAAGAATAATGAAGGGGAAGGTGGATGAAAGTAGGACATTTCTGAGCCCCAACACCTGGTTAGCTTGGGAGCTAGATTGAAGAAGCAGGTTGTCAGGCCCATGGAATACTGAAGAGGTGGGTTGTCAGGCCGATGAGAAATTTCTCTTTGGGTGAGAGAATTGTTGGGAATTGATTTCTTGAAGGTGTTAAAATGCAGCTACAAGGCTCTAAGACTTCTTGTCCGGCCTATTGATGAAGCCCTAGAAGGGAAGTGGGGTAGCCAAGGGAATGTTGAGCAGAGAAGGGGCACACTTCCTGGGATGGGATAGGCATGTGGGGAATGAGAGATTGTAGGTTGTTAGTTTTAGTTGGTGCTTGTGACAAAGTCTTTCATGTTTTCTGAGATACATCAGCCTGGTTAGGAATCCCTTTACCAGGTGGAGTTTAGGCCCATCTCAGGGGTGACCCACTACTGAGAGTGATGAGAATTATGGTCTAAGATTGGGAGGTTCATGGAAGGTGTGCACGTATTTGGTGATATTATTACCAATATAAGTGTCAAATGTGTGTTAATTTATATGTTGCATTATTATTTATGTGTTATATTTATGGGCATTTTCTGTCTATGTTGCATGTATATTTTTATTGTTATTTCCATAATGCATTTTTCTATTTTAAGTTTTATATATAAAGTTCTACAAGATTTTATGTGTGTATATGATTTAATTTGCATACAGTTCGATTTTTTTTATGTTGCATAGCCGAGTTGGATGTTGGGTATGTTACATCTCTAAGCATAATACCCCTGTTTCCTCTACTGGTGCCAAATTTTTCTTTGACCAGCTCAACAATATCCTTCTCACGCACTTTTTTTTCCAGGTACTCCTCTGGTTGTGCACCTACTGTAGGTAATCACGTAATTTTGGTGATCAATTGCACATCAAATTGTATCGGCCTATTCATCCAAAGGATGCCTCCATGTACCCAAGCTAGCAATTGTTTGATGCAAATACCAACATTTTTACCACCCCCAAAGTGCAGTATATCCAGGAGGTTCATTATCCTAGAGTTGTAAAGCCAAGTTATCCACTATGCGGGCTCCATGATTGGTTTTCCTAGGGGTCCAATTTCCCCTATGTTTTCTAGGTAGAATTCCTTAGCCAAATATGGGAATTTGGCTGCATCGTGCACATTGTGTTCCAATTACCTCAGTTTAGGTACTTTTATGAGCATGTCATCCACAGTGACCACTTCGTCTCAGAGGTAGGGAATTTTAATGTTTATGGAGTCCTGCGCCTTTCTTTTCTACCCGACAACATATGGGCCTGCCTCTGTTATTTTTGCATCATCTTCTTCCCTTTCAAAGTCTGGCTAGTTGGTCATATCCTTGACTAGCACCTCCTCTCCATCAAAACCTTATTGTTGACCCTTCATTTCATTAGTTTTATACAGTGTTTTGAGATTAGGGTTTGTAATATCATCTTGAGTCTTAGAACCCTGCCCTACTTCCCCTTGTGTCATTGTCGACATTTCCTCCTCAAACCATGTCGAGTTGATTGAATCTATCTCAGAAGTGGTGAAATATTTGAGCTTGACATTGTTCTCGGGTTCCCTCATCCTTTTCTTCTTCCTTTGGCCCTGTCGAGTAACCCGTATGTACCGGTGTGGAGAACCAAATTTTGGTGGTGTCATCTTTTATCCACTTCGAACACTTGCTCTCTTCTTCACACAATTATATCTAGGGCACACACTTGTATCTTTCTAGGTGCTCAAAAATCACTAAGTGTATAACTAACGTGTTCTTTCCACACTTTATACACCCAATCATCATTGTTTTTCACTTTTTCCGTGCATTTGCACTGAAACTCATTTTTTCTGCGCATTGTCTCTCTATGTTGCCGCAATAATTGTTGTACGCGACTTTTTTCCCACTTTCTTGTTGTTCAGTCAACTTCTGCCTCTTTTTCCCTTTTCTTCTTTTTTTATTTTTGTATTCATATTTCTTCTTTTTCCATTTTTTATTTCTTTTATCAATTTTCTTTCCTAATATATTTTATTAGTACACTATATACATGACTTTCTTACTGCGATGTAACATTTTAAGAGTTAGAAGGTCGACTGTCCTTATACATTTTCAGTCGACTACCGTTGACCATTCCTTTCAATTATGTTCCTTCCAAGTCCTTTAGCTACACAAACCACCCATTTGTGATATTCTTTACTTCATATGGCCCTAGCCAATGATTTATAAACTTACCAGGGTGTTGCAAAAAATTGTTGTCATAGAGAAGAACTAGGTCTCCCTCCTTAAATATTTTTTTTTTTAATATATCTGTCATGCCAGGATTTGTCCCTTTCTTTCTGTACTTCCTGGTGAAATATTGCTAGGATCCTGTCCTCTTCCATCTCCATTAGTTTACTTAACTTCTCTTATATTTTAACTGTTTCTATCATGTTGGTAATTGCTTCTATGTGTAGACTGGGTACCAAAAATTCTAATGGAACCACTTCTTCTTGTCCATACACAAATATGAATGGTGTATTTCCTATCAAATTCTTGCATGTGGTTTTGTATTCCCATAGTTTTGCTAGTATTTTCAAGTCCCAATCATCTTTGTTAACATTGAAAATCTTAGTCAATGCATTTTCCAAAATATTATTGAAAGCTTCTACTATCCCATTTTCCTGAGGATGATATGGTGTACTATTTTTGTGATAGACTTCAAACTCCTCATCCATAGCACTGATGGTATTATTAATAAAATGAGTTCCTTGGTCACTCATCAAAATCCTGGGACATCCAAATATGGTAATCACTTTCTTAAATAAGAAGTGTGTTTTTGTCGTTGTGCTACAATCTTTGATTGATGTTGCTTCTACCCATCTTGTTAAGTATTCAATCACAGTAATTATATATTTTGCTCCTGACCCTTTTGCTAGTGGATTAATAGGTCCAACAAAATATATTTCCCATTTTTTAAATACATATCGAGTTACTTATGGTCTTAGGGGAATATCATCCCTTCTATTGATTTTTCCAACCCTCTCACAGACATTGTAGTTCTGGAAATATTCATTGGAATCTTTATGAACTGTTGGCCACCATAATCCTACATGCAATACATTATACATGGTAGGTTTTCCTGCATAGTTTCCTCCATCTATACCTTCATGATATTCTACTAAAATATCGGGCCACTCATATTACAATACACACCTTCTCAAAATGTTATATGTTCTTATCTTGTATAAATGACCTGCAATGAGTTGATAGTATGCAGCTCTGACTACCAGGTTTTTCTTCTACGCAATTCTAAAGACCTATGGAGAAACTCCTATACTTAAGTATTCAATAATAGCAACGAAGTATTCATCAAATTCATGTACTAAAAATAACTATGCATGAGGGAATTTTTCTTCCAAGTTAGTAGGTTATTCTCCATTGGTTACCCTTGATAAGTGATCAAGTCATGCATTTAGCTTCCCTAGTTTGACTATCACTTCAAAATCCAATTCTTGGAATAGTAACATCCATTTATAGATCCTCCCCCCCAACATTGTCTTGTTGACTAGATATTTGAGGGAAGAATGGTCTGTGAACATTTTAAAGTGTTTCCCAGTAAATAATGCTTGAATTTCTAAAGTTCATATACCATGGCTAAGCCTTCTCTCTCTTTGGTGTTGTAGTTCTACTCTGATTTTGACAACTTTCTGCTTGCAAACTCTATAGGATGGTCTAAGTCCTCTGCTCCTGACTATTCCATAATTGCTCCAAGTGATTTTGTTGATGCATATACATGCACATGAAATTTCTTTTCCCAATCTAGAAATACTAATATAGGTGTTGTCACCGTATTTTCCTTTTGAGTGTCCAATCCTTGCTGACAATTCTCATTCCACTAAGATCTGGTGTCCTTCTTTAATAGTTTTTCCATTGGTGCAGTAATCTGCGCATACCCCTTTATAAACTTCTTGTAATATCCTGTATGTCCTAGTGTTTATCTTAAGTGGCACACTAAATTTGGTGGTGGTAAATTCACAATGACTACAATCTTAGTAAGGTCAACTAGTAAATCATGTTTACACCATATATGTCCCAACAATATCCAAAAGGTGTACCAAAAATGCATTTATTGATTTTTAATGACATCTAACATTGCCTTCATCTTTCCAACATTATTCTTAACACTTCTACATGGTCCTTCAAAATATTATACACAGTCCAATCATCCAGATATACTTCTATAAATGGATGTATGGATTCCTTAAAAGAAGCTATGACTACCCTTGAAAATATAGTTGGTGCATTCTTCATTCCAAAGAGAATTATTGTATATTGGCAGGATCCCCATTCTGTAGAAAAAGTAGTATTATACCTGTCCTCTGGGGATATTTTAATATGATGGTAACCTAACAATCCATCTTTGAATGAATATGCTTCATAGCCTCCCACATTTTCTAATGCCTCATCTGTAAAAGGGGTAGTAAAGGGTCATGTAAGAAAGCATCATTGAGTTTCCTCAAATCTACACAAATCCTTATCCCCCCTTGCTTATTTTCATGGATTACCATGGGACTAATCCATTCATTTTCCTCTACTGGTTCTATAATGCCAGCTTCCAACATTCAATCAATTTCTACTTTCACTTTATTCTTATAAATTATATTCAGTCTATAAGGTATCTGTCTGACAGGTCCAACCTCAGTTTTTAGGGGTGTCTTCATCTCACCTAGCTCCTCTTATATGCATTTCATCTCTGTAAAGGTTGTTGGAAACAGGTCACTTTATTCACGCAGTAACTCTGTTATTATTTCTAATGTTTTCTCATCTCAGTAGTCCCCAATACTTGCCATTTTAGGATTTTCATTCGTCCCAATGTTGACTTTATTAACTTTGATTGGTGCATCAAATGCCTCTGACTCCATAGATGGACCTTCCACCTCTCTCTCTCCTTCAATCTCTGTGATATTAATGTTGCATGGATTATGTTCATTGGTGCTTCCTCTTCGACATGATAACATGAGAGTAATTCTTTGACTGTCTATTTGTTCTGCTATTAATATTCTATTATGATTTCAACCTCTCGTTCATCAAAACATATCACTCCCCATATCAACTTCAGCATTGAATCAATGTTTGGGTTCTCATGTTTGAATGAGAGGGTTACTACAAAATTATGATGTAATCTCGTCCATTTTGTAGTGCCTCTGCACCTCTCCTGGTCTATGTACTAGTTCCTTGGGATCCCTTCCAACGTATGAATAAAGTGATGAGGCCATTCCTCTGGTGGTGTCATCCTCCATTGTGTTTTTCACTTATCCAAGTGTTCATATGGTGTTCCTTTCCCATCATACTTATCAACTATATTTCTTCGTTGTTTGTGCCAATTCTAATGCACAATAGTTGTATACACTGATACTAGTCTTGAATTTTTTCTTTGTGCACAACCCCCCATATTGCAAGTGTTTCCTTGAGTGCAATATATAGGGATAAGAGCCTTTGATTTTATAACACTTTCTCTTCACATTTTGTCAAGAGTATATCTAATTCATTTATCCCATGAAAACTAGGAGTTTGTCTTATCTTTGTACCAACCCACCTTACTATGCAGTATATTCTTGCACACATCCTTATGGAGACTTCACGTAATCATTGTTGTCAATTATCCAAGCATGTGTCTGAGTTGGAAGAACATGATGTAATGTTTCTCCAGCTGAGTACCCCATCTACAATTGGTTTGACATAATCCTCTTCTCACGTGGTGGTTTTGTACAACTAGTTTATTTCTTCCATATCCAAACAAGTCTCCCCTACAAACCCTTCTTCTTCTGAAGGATGTAATGGTGCAATGAATCTATATTCACTTGATTCAAAATTCATTTTTCTTGTCTTCAGGTTGATTATAGCCTAGTTATCAAATGCCTCATCCAATCCAATTGATGTTGTGTAAGGTGTTGTGCCATCTACTATCTCTATCACTTCAAAATATACCATAATGCACACTCCATCCAAATCTAATGTCACACCTTTAATCCTTCCAATCGGTAAAACTATGTGTTGATTTTCTAGTTTCAACTGGACAGGTGAATAGCCTAATGTGGGTTCTCCCATACACTACCATGTCTTCTTAGGTAAGACATTTACTTCAAAGCCTAAGTCCAATATAATATCTCTCATGTTGAAATCCCCAATGTTGGCATTCAGTCTGAATTCTTTACTTGTCCTTCATATTGTATGGAGATGATTGATTATTTTCTGCTCTAACTTCCATTTAACCTCTATGTTGCATATTTCTAGCATATTTTTTAACACCTTAATAGATTATGGATCATTTAATAACTTAACACGGGATTGTAGAAAAGTGTTTATGGTACCTACTTGATCTAAAGGTTGTCCTTTACTTCTATGGTCCATTGAGGATGGAATCTCGTACATTGGTGGGTTCTGATTTTATTACAAGACTAATGTAGATGTAATATTATTCTTGATAAACTCCTTTATGTACTCCTTAAATGTTTCATTTTCTTTCTACGTGTCAAACTACTTTTGTGGATCACTATTCTTCTTAACCCATTGGTGTTGAGATGGATCTTGTTTTGTTGCATCAGATCCTATCTTGGCTCCTCCTCGAGTGATGATATTGATGTTTCTCCCATCATCCCTAGATTCTACATAAATTCATTGGACATTCTGGTTGTTCTAGTTCCTTTTTTCCTAGATCTTTCCCAAGAGTGTTGGGTAGTCTTATGTTTCATAGTATGTTGTGTGATAGTACATACATGTCACCAGTGGAAGTAGAAAATCCCTTGCATAATGTCCTAGTTGTTGGCTGTTGTGGCACACTACTAGTCCTCTGCCTCATCCAAATCCTCCTTCACTTTTTCCTCCACCTATGTATCCACCTCGATCTCCTCGTGGTGCGTTGTATTGGGGTACCTGGTTATACTACGCGGGGTTATACTGTGGTTGTGCATTATTGTAGTACAACTTCACATTATTGTACTATTGTTTCACATTTTTATATGGTGGTGGTACTTAGTTGAACTGAGGTGCATCTTATCTTATCATCATTTATGCTTTCACCCTACAAGTGTCTGAAGTTCTTTATCTCATCAGTTCCAACATTCTACAATCCTTATCATCATGACCCACTGATTTGCAAAAATGGCAGTATGAAATTTTTGGTATTTTCTTATACTTCTGCATCATTGGACAATGATATAGATCATGCCCATGCATATTAAAATTATTTCACCATGGTCCTCCTATTGGAAAGGGGTTTGGAACCCCCATTTCCATGTATTGCTCAAATTTTGTACATTTTTTCTTATGGTGTCCTTTTGTTCTGCATAGTGTACACCAAACAAACAACTCCTCTTTTCTCTTTTCCCTTATTCTGGTTAATTTGAAATGTTAGATTCTTCAAGTCCTCCTTCATCTCCTCTATTCTTGGATTTGTATGTTGATATTGGTTCTCTTCCAATTGTAGGGCTTCCTGCAGAGCCTCTTCCTGAGTTTGGAACTCCTGTTTCCTTAAAGGATACTTCAAGTGTGGTAACAATGAGTTCACAAATAATTTAATATGTTGCATGCTAGTAATTACATGTTTCAACTTACCTTTTAGAAGTTTTAACATTTTTAACCTCTAATCAATCTCCCAAACAAATGCCCCTGGTTTCTTCCTAATTTCAATCATTTTATTCATGTACTGGTCTTTTGGGATTGGCTTCTGAAATTTGTTTACCAGTATTTTTTTCACGTCTGTGATAGTCTTCCACACTCCTTGTGGACTATTTACATCCAGGCTCATGTACCAGTCCATGACATGGTCTCTTAGTGTGATATATAAATATGCGATCTTTGTATCCTCATATGTGATCTTATTTTCCTCCCATATATTCTCACAGATGAATAAGTGCTTTCTAGGGTCCTCTGATGCCTATCCCCAAAATTCTAGTAATCTGATCACAGGATCATGTCCTGCCATTTTTAAATGTGTTGAACTACTACCTACGCACGATGTAGAAAATTGAATGTTACTTCCTAAACTTGATCCCCCAATTTATTTTCCTTTATTGAATCTCTGCCTTGTTTTTCTTCTTCCACTAAAATTTGGTTTTCTAAACACAGGTGTTCTTTCGGGTGTATTAGTTGCACATGGGGTTGTAGGTTCCACATTGATGGTGATCTAGATTGGAGTTTTTCCTTTTGTTCCTAACCCTAGATCTCATGTTTTCATTTCATATGTTTCTTGAAGTATTTCCTCAATCTGATCCACAAACCAAAGATCCTCTACCTCTTCTCCATTTCTCGCCAATCCCTCTCTGTTGGCTATAGATCTCTTCTTGTTATTCATTTTATATTGGTAAGGTATTTTGTTGTGCATCCTTGAAATTTTTCCATTATCCACTTTATCTGGTCCTCTTCCACCATTATTGGGTCCAAGGCCTCTTGCTTCTTTCCCTTATCCATATCCCTATCCATATCTCAAGATCCTATCAGTGCTTCCCCCCCTTCCCTCATGCACGTGGGGAAGTTTAATTGTATAATTCCATGGTGATCACACCATTGTCATATAATAAAATATTGATTGAAGTATATAGTGATATGGTGTACCTACCTCTAGGTCCCTTTAGAAAATATGTCTCTACTATGGTGTAGGAATTCACGATATCTACTGCAAATTCAATGACAAACCCTACAACAATATTTTCTAACCAGAAATCTACTGTGCACAAGAATTTGTTATTAACTTGTTGTAACTACACGATCTCCATAGGATTCCACTCTAGCTGTCTGATTTGATTTATAGGGTGGTTTCCCTTTAACCTCAATAACCACTACTGCAACAAATGCAAAAATCATAGAAAAATGCCTCATGAAAGTCACTAAACACTTATTTGTCGAGATATTTGTGTGGTGTTAACTTAGGGTTTCTATTGTCCTTCTGCGCAAACTCAAGTTCCTTTGTTTTAAACCATATTTAAATCTATGCCTTCATTTGATTACATGGCCTAAACATTCCCTTTATACTTTCATCCTCCACATGTTTCTTCCCCAGATCTTGTCCACTCAATCATGTGCAGTTCCACCCAACAACATAACCATTTTAACTTCTTCTTGGGCTGACCCAGGTTCTGATCTCAAACATGTTTCCAACAAAACCCTCAAAACTATAATCCCTCTTGGCAAACTAGAAGGCAATGCTTCTCACAAGATGCACAACGCAGTCTCACCCGAGATAGATTTTATGGGGGAATGTAATACCCAGCTGTTTGTAGTTTAGGAATGAGTGGGGATTGCGGTTGGATTCTTTCTTTTTTATGCATTATCCTTGTTAATCATTCATCTATGTATATGATTCATTCATCTTTAAACCTATGGATGCATGATAATATAGCTACTTTAACCATTCATTCTTAATATAATTATCAACATAAAATTAAATCATTCATTAAAAATCACAGAGAACACAAGGGTTCTTGTGTTTCACCCCCTCCTAGGGATATGTCCACAAAGATCTAGCTTATCTGTTATTTTATTTATCCTACTGCAAAAACTTGCATTGTGTGCATTACATCTTTAGTAATACAATCAAAATGAGGGTAACTACCCTCTATGAGGCTAATTAGATCACACCAGGCTCCTCAGCATGTGACCTAACCCTCAAGGACTAACGTATTCAACTCTACCATGAAAATCATAATAAACTTGCTTACAATTATCTATTGAACTCTTGAACCTATTACACCTTTAACCTTGTGAAAATCTCACCTAGACCTTGTAGGTACTTATTTATACTACTTTATAGGCTTATAGTCGTTACAATCTTTGTCAAAAACCCTAACCCTATCACGGTTAGGCTTATCTTTCTACGCGCCACATTGCTTTTCCTCCCGCATGATGTTTTTCCTACTTTTTCTGCATTCTTCTTTCTTGCCACCTGTTGCATGCACTCCAAATTTAGATCTTTATATCCAAAAATAGGTGTTTCCCCAAAAAATGTTTTCTCCCAAAAATAGTCCTGCACCCAAAATAGACTTTCTTCCCAAAACAGGTTTGTTTCCAACAGTCATTAACATCCATGCACAAAAGAAGAAATTGTCCAGATAAAAAGGGTAAATGGATAATCCAATATGGATCCATACAAATCACAAATAAAGAAGATATAAGACATTGTTCATTAAAAGTGATTAAGAAAATCTCAATTGAATAAGATTCTAGAGATGAGACAGAATGACAATCGTGGATGTTTGGTGAGGAAGCATTGACATGATCGATTCGATTCAAACAACAATAAGGTTGACTATCTAGAAGTTGATCAACTATAATATGAGTTGAAGAAAAGTCGACTAATTGTGAGCCTGTAGATTGACGAAAGTTGGAGAAGACAAGTCGATCAATTTTAAGACTAATTGAGGACAATTCGACCAACTCAAGGTCGAAGTTAAAGGAAAATTGAGTCGGGAAATACAAGTCATCCAAAGAAATTCGAGACGACCAAATTCAAATTTCTCAAGTTAGTTTTCTTCGAAGTCGAGTCGGTCCAATAAAGAAGTAACCTAAAGGTTGAAGTCAAATCAAAATTAAATACAAATCGGGTCGAGGTTGAAGCAATATGGGTTGACTAGAATTGAAATGCTCAAGTCGATATTTCTCCTAGTTGAGTCAACCAAAAATATGTTTGTCAGTCGAATGAGGAAGCAAATAAAAAAAAGGGTGAGACCAAGTCAAATATTTAGTGACTAGCAGTTGAGAGGGAACTAATTTTAATATAACCATCAAGTAAAATGTTTACAAGTTGATTTTAAATAATCACCAACAAAGGAGATATGTGGAGGTTGATTTAGAAATTCACAAAAAGGTAATATGTACTGAAGTCGATCTAGCATCTAATGACGAAAGGAAAATATGGGCAAGTTTCCTTCAAAGAACCTCCTGAACCGACCACCTCGCACACTTTCTGGGGAAATTTCTCAAGTTTATGCTAATTGGGCATGTTATGAAAAAAAAACCATGTCGAAGAATTTTAAAATTTGTTTCCATCGCTCTATAATATTCATATGAAAATCGTTGTCTAAATTGGTGTACCAAAATTAATTAATAAAAGTAACCATTCATGTTAATTAAATGAAGGGGTGAAATGTTTCATTCCAAAAGGACACATTATTTCAAAATGGAACCCTTTGGAGGACTATATAAGTAAAGGAATATGAAGGGAAGAGTGTGTCTTGGTGACTATATATATATATAATGGATTGAACGAAAGTTCATTCTATCAAGTTGGTGCATGTTTACAAGATGATTCTTGTCATGAGGATTGGATTCCTCACATCTCAGTTGGATCTGAGATCAACAAGTTGGGTATTGTTATGAGGGTTGGATTCCTCATTTCTTAGTTGGATCTAAGAACTAGAAGTTGGGTTTTGTATCATAGATTTTGATATCTCATATTCAGTTGAAGTCAAAGATACTAAAGGATTCATTTTATATGTATTCATACAAGTTAAATAAATAAAAGAATGATATTTTTTCTACTTCATACAGTTTGTGTTTTATATGTTTATGAATATTTAATTGAAATGAATATATGTAGTATTCCATATATAAAATAGTATGAAATACATAAACATTTTAGCTATAAATGGTATAACAACAATGATATAACCATAAAATTACCAGAATAATAACAGAATAACACCAGAAAGAGCACTGTGATTAATGATAGAAATGTTCACTTGCCTCTTCAAGGGGGAAACTTCTAGAAAAACCGATCTCTATTACAATAATCTCCAAGACAACATTTCTCATACCCTCTACTCCTTTTTATACTAAATCTATCTATCCAAAAGAACAATATAGAGGAAGATCCTTCTATAAGTGAAAGCTTCTATTAGGTATTCTTCCATTTGACTTATTCTTCCTTATTTATAGGCCTTATTAATATTGGCATTTATTACATGGAATTATGTTTTTATACCTACATGATGGGTTAGGGATGTTAGGTCCTTGACATTCCCTTCCCCTTGAAGAAAAACCTTGTCCTCAAGGATTAAGATGAGTAAATTGTTGTAGAATGGTGGTCAGCTCATAGGTGACATCTTTTGGAGTTGTATCTTTCCATTGGACTAACACTTCCTTGATGGTGTGTTGACAAAAATGTCACTCTCGTTGGACCAATACGGCTTGTGGATGCAACCAGATGGAACCTTATTCATCAAAATCAGGGAGACTAGTTTGAGTTTGGCACTTAGTTCCAATCACCTTCTTTAAGAAGGAAACATGAAAAACAATATGGCGCTTTGACTAACTGGGTAGAGATAACTGATAGGACACTGATCCCACACGCTTGAGCACCGTATAAGGACCATACAATTTGGGAACAACTTTCTGACAGTGTTCAACTTTGAGTGAAGTATTCTTATAAGGTTGTAGTCAAAGAAACACCTGGTCCCCTTCAACAAATTGTCATTTAGAACAACCTTAATCTTCCTTTGCTTCATGCAATTCTGAGCCATGACAAAATTTTATTTGAGGGAATGAAGAATATCCTCTCAAACTATAATATTTTTGTCAACCTCCTAAACCTTCGAGACCCATGGCATATATGAGAGAATCGATAAGGGATTTGGGCCATAGACTGCTTCAAAAGGAGTCAAGAGAGTATTTGTATGGTAATACATGATGTACCACCATTCATGTAGGGGTAACCATTGAGCCCATCGATTTTTCCTCTCATATGAAAAACACCTCAAATATGTTTCCAAACACATGTTGACAACTTCAGTCTGGCGATCCATCTGGGGATGATAGGCGGTGTTGAGATGCAATTGGCTACCCTGTAGCTTGAACAATTCTTGCCAAAAATTATTGGTTAAATTGGGGTCTTTGTCAGAGACAATATAATTAGGCATGCCATGAAGCTTGAAGATATTATCCATGAATATTTGAGCCACTGTGGAGGCGGTGAATGGGTGTTGAAGAGAAAAAAAATGAGCATACTTGGAGAGACAATCTATGAACACCACGATGACTAAATTATTGCCCGATTTAGGTAAGCCCACAATGAAATCCATAGAAATATCTCGCCAAATATCTATGGGAATCGAAAGCGGTTGGAGTGTGCCTGAAGATTTGGAAATTTCTCCCTTGTTGCATTGACAAACCTCACATTCAGCCACAAAGGTGTGGACATCTTGTTTCATTCCATCCTAGAAAAAAGAACGTTTGACCCGTTCATAGCTTTTGGTAAACCCTGAATGCCCGACTATGGGTGAGGCATTAAGTTTAGAAAGCATTGTGGATTTAAGTTGTGATTTATTGCATAAATACAAACAACCTTTGTAGCAAAGCTCTTCATTGTTCCAAGAGTACCCTGGAGAAACTGAATAATTGTGTTGCAATTGGTGTAGCATGATAGAAATTTCGGGGTCTTGCAGCCATTCCTGATGAACAACTTGGAGCCAATCTGGTACAATGAAGGAAAGGGAGAAAATGAACCCGTCTTCTTCATATTTATGAGAAATAGCATAGTCCACTACATTTTCCTTTCCCTTGTTGTAAATGATATCATAATCATAACCAAATAGCTTAGTCACCCACTTTTGTTGCGTTAGTGATGAAATTCGATGTTCTAGGAAATACTTGACACTTTGATTATCAATTTTTATTTGGAATCATTGACCCAATAAATAAGGATGCCAAAGACCCAAAACATGTAGAATAGCTAACATTTCCTTTTCATAAATGGATTGGCCCAAATGTTGCTCTGAAACATGTTTAGTAGTGAAGGCCAAAGGCCTACCATATTGCATGAGGATGGCCCCAATTCCTTTCCTCGAAGCATCACATTCCAATATGAATGTATTTGTAAAGTCTTGAAGTGCTACGATAGGGGTCGAGCACATAACATCTTTCAAGGCTTGGAAGGCATGATCCACAGCTGAAGTCCAAGTGAAATAATTATTTTTAAGGAGAGAAGTGAGAGGGGCTGCAATTTTCCCATAATTTTGAAAAAACTTATTATAATAGCCTGTTAAATCCATAAAACCACACAAGATCTTAAGAGTTTTAGGTGGACTCCAATCCTGCATAGATTCAATTTTCTTATGATCCACTCGGACACAATCCTTGCCGACAATATGACCCAGGTATTCCACTTCTAAGGCACCAAAGGCACATTTAGATTGTTTGATGAAAAGTTGGTGCTTAGAGAGTAGATAGAGAACTTCATTCACATGGGAGAGATGGGATGGCCAAGTTTTACTATAGATGATAATGTCATAAAAGAAAACTAAGACATAGTGATGGATAAAAGGATGGAAGACATGATTCATAAGCCAAAGGGCATTACCAAGAATTCATAGTGACCCTCATGAGTTTGAAATGCAGTATTGGAAATGTCTTCTTCTTTCATACGGGTCTGGTGGTAGACAAATGTAGATCCAATTTGGTGAAGTACTAAGAACCACTCAATTCATCCAAGAGGTCATCAATGATAGAAATGGGGAATTTTTCTTTGATTGTGAGTTTGTTGAGGGCACAAAAGTTAGGACACATGTGCCAAGTACCTTCTTTCTTGAGTACCATGACCACATGGGAAGAATAGGGGCTAGTACTGGGATGGATAACACATGCTTCTATCAATTCATGAAATTTTTTCTCAATTTCATTCTTCTAGGCAAAGGGATGATGATAAGGCCAAACATTGGGAGGAAGAATTCCTGGGATGAGAGGGATGGAATGATCATGGAATCCACGGGAAGGGGGAAGTTCTTTGGGAGTGGTAAAAACAACTTGGTGGCGGGAGAGAATAGATTAGAGGTCGGGATGCACAGAAGGTGTCTCAGCATCATTAATGGAGTGGAGTTTGGATATAATTCCCGAATGACCTTTTTTGAGGAGATTTTCCATGCAATGGGAACTGATGATCTCAGGGGATCCTATTGTGATGCCTTGAAACTTATATTGTTGTCCCTCCTATTGGAATTGCATGGTTAAGTCCTTAAAATCCATGAGAGTTGGGCCTAGAGTGTGTAACCATTAAGAACCAAGAACAATTTCACCACCACCCATGTCTATAGAAAACATATGGGATTTCAGGTGATACTGACCAATTTGGAGTTGCACATTTTCACATCGTCCCCCACATCTCATAGAACTACCATTGAAAATCATGATTTGAAACTATTGATGGAACAGATGTAACAATTGACTTCTTGGGAAATGTGGTGATGAATAAAATTATGGGTGATACCACTATCCACAAGGATGATGAATTTCCTATTTTTTATGTAACCAATTAATTTGAGAGTTTGGGGAG